>BQNB010028643.1:0-56458 GCA_026074375.1 Tanacetum coccineum
AAAGAAATTACTGACTCCGGAGAGAAAGTTTGAGTAATTCTTTGTCTGGCTACCTTCTGCCATGGTTGTACCATCAATATCGCCTGCGGCCTGTCCTTTCTTGAGGTTTCCCCTTTTTTTTGTATTTGCCTGGTATTTACCATTGCCTTACTTCAGCTCTTTTATTAGATGTGACAACTTTATTTCCATGGGCATTTTCTCAATTTGCCTCTTCAGGTGCATGCATTCATCAGTGGTATGTCCTGCTTCTATGTGAAACTCGCAAAACTTGCTAGCGTTTCTTTTTTCTACTGGGGTTGTCATTTGCGGAGGGGGATTAAACTTTCCTTTGTCTAGAGCCAGAATTTCTTTTGGTGTTTTTGTGAGAAGGGTGAATATGACTTGCTTCCGCTTCGGTCATTGTTGACTTCGGAAGGCCCCCTTCTTGAAGTTTTGCTTTTGTCTAGCTTCTAGTTGTTTCCATGACAGGAATGACTTCTTTCGTTCGCGATTAGAGGCCGCCACTTCTCCTCAGAGGAATGTTGTAGTTACTCTCATCATTTCGTCTATCGACTTGGGAATTTTGTCGTGTAGTCGTATAATTAGCTAGGGATTGGTGATTCCATGCATAAATCCGAAGATTTTCATGCATTCCGGGGCACCCTTCACATCCCTGCATTCAAGCTTGTATCTCCGTACGAATTCTTTCATGGATTCCCCATCTCTCTGCCTGATGTTGTGTATTTTGACCGGATCTTTAATGCATTTCTTCTGCTGGAGGTAGTTTTCCAAGAATGCTTTCTTTAGGTCATCACAGCTATCAATTAATTCTTGGGGAAGGTCATCAAACCACACTCTTGCATTCCCAGTAAGTGTAGAATTAAACATGTTTAGAAATAAGCTTTACTGTTAGTACAAAATGTGTGTTGGGGGATAAAGTGGATCAGGGGTGCTTACTGGACTGGGCCAATAAGCCGCTAGTGGGCTGGGTCTTATACTAGAGCAAGTAAGAGATGAGATTTTCTACACAAATGAGAAATACCGTTAGTCTTATCGTGGGGACGGACCCCACGATTGGACTCCGGCGTAAGAGTAAGTATTCATGTTATCAGAGAATATATGTGTGAGAGAGGGTGTCAGAAAATTATGTACCTTGTAGTGTGTCAGAAGACTCTTTTTTATAGGGAAGCCTAGTACTAGGGTTTCTTAGTATTTCGCTTATAGTTGTGGTGGCCAGAGTGGGACCCTTGTCAGGCAAGGATCCGTGATAATCGTGACTACGGACATGGATTCCCTTCCGTGGGTGGCATGTGGAAGCGGCCCAAACCGATCCACATCCGTCTTGCTATCTCTGGGTCGTGCCAGTGTGATCCTGGGCTTAGTTTTGGCCTGCTTATTTGTTTAGTTGGACTCGAAGCCCATTGTAATAATACGACCCAAGCCCAGAGGCCTGGTATGCCTATTATACGTCATCATTTACATATCCCCAGTTTTGCTTATTTTGATGAAGCAAACTTTTGTAGCAAAAAACATAAAAGTTGCTTAAGTTATTTACTACATCTGAGGTAGTATGTATTTAGCTACAAAACTAAATCTAGTAAAAGTCAAAATAAGCAGCAAGTAGCTAATTAATAATCCGATGAGATGAAAAAGAGAAATGATCTAAAAAAGCATCTCATACGTTGCTTCCTTTCCAAATCTGATAGGTACGAATGACTTCCGACGAACTGGAGATGACATCATCAAAGTTTTTAGGTGGTTTAACTCCATACATCTGTTTCTCTAGAATAGAAAGTGGAGGAAGTCAAAGTTGTGGGGAGGGATGTTAGAAACAGCAGATAGATAGAGAGTGTTTTTTCTTTTTAAGATTATGATTACAATTATATAATTGGATTTACATAGTGGTGGAAGGCAAGCGGGCAACAAGCTGCGCCGCTAGGCCTTTTTGAATTGCAAAACCAATACGTTTAAAAACCACATTCGTGGATCTAGGTGTCATAACATTGTTGTGCATAACCTGTTAAACTCGGCTGAGTAGCTCCACTGTCTCCGGTGCAAGGTAATCAAATGTATCAAATGCAAAGGGAATAAACACGTGTTGATTTTCAATGCATGCTTTCTCGTGTGTTGTCACTTTGCCCGAGGCAATTTTCCAGCCTGACCCGCTGTAAAACCTCTACTATTTAACCCTACGAGAGGAGAAACCCCGGTCAAATCCAAGCACGCAGTTTCCCTCCAACCTAACCAAAAACCGAAACACTCAACACTCACACCAAAAACCAAAACGCTTAGCATCCCGGGCAAAGTGTAGTCTTCCTTCGGCGCGGCGTCATGTAAAAAGTAAACACTGTGCTTCTTTCCATGACGGAACTAGATTCTCCAACACGCAACTACATGGTCAAAAAGGACGTACCTAACCATATCAGTGTTCTGACTTGAGAGAAACGGTGTTGGGTGCATAAACCTTTTGTAGCATGCTTATGCATAAAATCGAGTTGAATTGATGCGAAAATATAGAATGATCAAACCGTCTATGGGAGTTGGCCACTTCTGGGTAGATGGATATCTTTTTTATCAGTATGTTGTTTTTGTTTGGGGCTGGTTTTATTTAGTTTTAATTTATAGATTTTTTTATTTGAGCTTTGGAATGAGTTTTTTAAGAATGTTTTGTTTTGTCTTAGGTTTTTGATCGTGTTAATTGGTGCTTCGATTGAAGATGATAATAAATAGTGAGGATGTGGTTGTGACAGTGGTGGAAGCGATGAATGAAACATGGTGATGCAGCGGATGTGGGTGATCGGTTGACAGCGGAGTGTGTCTTTACTCAGTGTGTTGTGTTTTTTTAATGAGTTTTAAGTTATTATGCTACTGAGTATATTGATTGCTAAATTTTTAAATTTAATTATTGCTATTAATTTTTTTGATATGATTGTCGATGTATAAATCTAAACTGATAGATGATGATTATGAATTTATGATTGGTATTGTGAACAAGGAGGTGTTGGTGGGAACATGACAAAAAAAAGGATTAAAATTACTATCTTACCCTTAAGTGGGCATCATCTGAGTTGAATTAACTAGTAGTGTTATGTGGGCCTCTGGTTAACAATGAGGGACCTAACGGCAATAAAAATCGTTTCCCACTTTAAACGGTTCGTAATGGTCTTTTGCACTTTTTTTGGTCAATGGACTAAGGGTTGCGGTCAACGCAAACCACAAGAACGAACGGTGTAGTTTACTCTTTGATTTATTTCCTTTTCTTTTCTTGAAGCCCTACTATTAAGGCTTTTCAATATTAAAGGTATCTCGGTCATTTCACTAGTCATAATCAAATGATTGGAACTTGGCTGGTGGACAGATTCAAAGTGGTACAAAACCGGGTTTGTGTAACGTATCATCAAAACTACTGACGAAATGTAACAACTGAAAACTTTTTTATCCAACCATTATATGTGAAAAACATGACAAGTTGAATACACTTACAAGGATTAGCCTTTTTGTTATACTAGTTAAAAGTTAAATCAATAAAAAAATTGAAATAAAATTAATTACAATCTAAAGTGGGCTCTATATAGAAGACCCATATAGTTTTTTTCACTAAGGTAAACAATTTTTTGTTCATTAACACGTGTGGACCGTAGTGATGATCGATATTTAAATATTACCATTTTAATTCGTAGGGGTGAAAACAAGCCAAGTCGTTTGTGATCTACTCGGGATCGATTCATTAAAAAGCTTGAAACAAGTTGAGCTTAAATGATCTCGAGCCTTGTTTGGGCCTCGTTCAATATACGTGCTCTTGAGACTCATAGCTCGATTAGGATTATGAGCCTATACCACATTTAAAAGTATATGTGTAATATGTGTTAATACATATAGTATGTGTGCATGTATATAAATAAACGATCATCAAATTGAACAAACAAGCTTGAGCCTGGTGTACTTAACAACCTGAGTTGATTGAGCTTAAAGAGAACATAAGCCAAATGAAAGAACACAATTCCCTTTGGAGGTTCGCGCTTCAGAAGTATCGCGAGGAATTGGATATTTTGAAGAAGAGATATGACTTGGTGGTGTTTGTTTTTTAAAAGTTGCCTCTTAACAGCCTCTTAATATGTCTCGTTCAGACGCTCAGTGGTGAAGGCATTTTGGTCATTAAGTTTGTTTAGTTTTGTTTATTTTCGTTTCAGAGAAGGCTGATGAAAACCACCTAATCCCCATACTAAGATGTGTAGGGGATGTCTTACTAACTCTTAATGTGTTTTCTTTTTTCTTCCTTTTCTTTTCTTTCTTTCATTTAGTTTTTTTTTCTTTGGTTCCATTTTTTGGTTTTATATTATATGTTTTCTCGTCTTTTTCATTCGTATTGACAATATGTTTTAGATAGACTCACGTTGTTTTTTTTCAAAAAAAAATATTAAATATGATAATATGATTATGATAAAAAAATGCTCAAACTTAACATAAGAGTATTTCAACTAAAATAATTATCATAATTTTTTCAATCAAATAATAACATGCATATTTTGAGTTATTAATTTGTTTAATTCTTTTTTTCAAAAACTATTTCTAATTATTAAATGACAATTAAAAGTATATGTTGTAGGTATGTACTTAGTTCGTTTTGCCCTAATTATTCTATTTTTCATCGTAAATTAATTTGATAGTGAATAATGGCGAAGTTATTTTAGCAACATGAGATCTAACCCCCCCCCCCCACCTTTACCCACAATATATGATTAAGATAAGAGATTAATGTAGACCATATCCTTGAATGTTTTGTTTTAACACAACTTATTTATGTTGTTAGGTCGTGTTAGTTCGATGACTCAATTGGTTCTTATTAATGTGTATATCATTTATGAATCATAAGAATGTCAATGCTTATATTAAATCTAATTCAGACACCTTTTTTAACAATAATAAACAAACAATATTCTTTTATTTAGATTCAGACATTTACGCCCGTCCACATCAGATTTAGTGGCTCTTAATAAAACAAACAAACACCTAGTTAGATCTGCTCTTCAATGATTGTGATGTGTTAAGGTGAACATAAGGGTGTTCTGTCGATGTAGCCGCTTGTAGAACATGACGAATATGATGGCATAGAGGGTCGACTATTGTTGTTGATTTTGGTTAGTTGTCATGAAAATGAGCTGATAATAAATTGGAAGTTATGAGCAGTTCAAGTTTGTCAATTTCAGACATGAGTACACCAAGAGTGTTGCAGTGTTATGTCATCTTGTTTTCTTTATTTATCTTTAATTTGTTGTTTTGTTGTTATAATACTTGCTTTTTTACTATGTATGCAGGGCTGTTTTTGAGCAAACTTCACTTAGTGGTTCTCATGACGTACTTTGATTGGATTCAATGTGTGATATCTTTGCATATCTAGGGCAAAACTGGAACATGGTAAGACGTATACGATGGAAATAAGGAACCCTGGAAAATAGGGGAGTTATCTACCGTACCTTGGAGAAGTTGTTCAGCTTATTAAGAAAAGGCGTGAATACAATGAAGCGTTGTGAATGATAGTCTGTATGCATGTGGAGGATTTACAATGAGAAGATATAGGACCTTTGGTTTAAAGATGCTAAACAAACCTGCTAAAAACGCTATGCTTCGTAGTCGCGCGCTTTAATGGTTTTCTAACGTTACACGTACCTTCTAGGCAAAAGGAATGGCACATGCAAAATATCGAGTTGTCTTGTGTTGGCCCAAATTCAGTACAAGCAATTCATTACAACTGCTTATTCGTAGTAAAGTAAAAGTAAAAATTTTCAAGATGAGAAGTATGTTTAGTGTAAGTTACTCGAGGAGTAAATACAAGTGTTTAGTTTAATATACGAGGACAATCAGTTTGTGAAGTTGAGAAAGTGGTTTGTGTTGTTACTAGAATCGAGGTTGACTAATTGGGTTCGCTATTCATTTGCAGGTAAAAGTAATCGTTATCAATGCGATGGAAACCCATGCATTGTTTAGGACTCTTCTGAGTGTGGTTGTCACAAGACTCGGAACGTTGGTGGAAATCTGCTCTAGAGTGGGAGTCAGTGCTACGATTCTGTTGCATCAAACAGAATGCAAAAGAAGTTTAGTAGCAGCTTCAATGGTAAGTCTTTATTACAGCTTTAGACCTAATCTGCTTAAGCACTAATAAATGGTTTTCATTTCAGTGCTATTATCTTGTATAGCTTATTGCGTCGTGTCTGTTGTTGGGGAGAACTCTGGTGAATGGACAACGGATAGAAGCCGCCTTTGGCTAGTGGAACATTGGCGGGAAGTGTTTTACGAGTAGCGAAGGTTGTGGTGAAGGTGATAAGATTGTCGGAGGCCCCTCAATACTTAATTGTTTTCACAAATAATCATTAGGTGAATGCTATTTCTGCTGTCTTGCCTTTAAAAGAAAGTCACATTCCTTACAGGTATGTTCATTTTTCTACTAGTCTACAACTTCTTACTAGTACTAACATCACTTTTATCTAAATATCATCTATGTTTTTTCTTTAATCAGGAATTTGAAGCTTACTCTTGTGCTAGAGAGCTCTCTAGGTATTATGTTTCTTGATTTCTTAACTTGCTAGTTTGTAAAACACTTATGTTGGTCAAATTAGCCCAAGTTCAGCAGACTTGGGAGAAACCGTTTTTTCTCTGAACTTTGCAAGTCGCATGAGAGGTGTTGAGCTTGGCCATGCTCGCAAACAAACTGTCGTCACTGAACTTTTCAAGTACAAGCAGCTGGTAATTTCCTTTTGATGACATTTGACCATTTTTCTTGTTAATTATGCTGCCTTTTAGAGATAAAACTTAACCCCAAATGATCCATACATAAGGAGATTATGAGTTGAAAGACCCCTCAGCTTGCATTTATTAATGAAATAGGCTAAAGTTAAACAACTAATCTGTCATCTTCTGTTAATCCTGTATCGGTCCGTGATCTGGAAAGCCAGCTAGCAGAAGAGCGTAAAACAAGACAGAAGCAAGAGAAGATATTGAAAACTAGAAATGAAAATATCGCAGATCAATCTTGGATTCGTTTTTCATGACCTCGTACATGGAATGACGGAAACACTACTTTTTGCTTGATCAGCCCAATTCCATATTCCAATGATGGCAAGGTATAGAGTCACATAGATGCAGTTTATCATGTATTCATGTTCATTCCCTTATAAAAAATGGTTGTACTGTGATCTTCGTCCCCTTATCCAGTATATAATGTCGCCTTAGAGAGACGTGTTGCAAAAAGTACAGACCCGGAATGAATTAATGCACTTACCTATCATATCAAATTACTATCATATATATGAACGTGAAACTCGTTTTTACTGTATCGACCCGTTCAACTGTTTTGATGTATAATCAACACATTTAACATTTTTTTAATACCAACACCACCATGTCAATATAGCACTTGAATACATGTGTCGCTACTTCCAACACAGCTCACCTCTGTCCTAACTGATCCATCCATAAACAAACTTACTGGCTCGCCTCTCCCTTTTTGATTCCTTAGGTCATTGGGAGTGTGTTTGATAACTCGAGAAAATCTCGGTCAAAGGATCGAGTCTCACATCACCGCCCGCTCCAACATCTTGTGTTAACTCTCACGTGAGGTGCACATGAATTTCTCCACATTTAGTTCATATCCCGCCAAAAAGTCCATTTAAATACTCGTTAGTCATTTCATTTGTTACTTGTCCAATTAATGTGTAAAAACACTCTCAATTCTCAATTCCTGTAACAAATTCTACCATTGATAATACATCGAAGCTTTCAACGATATGTTTCTTATTGCTTGATTGTCAAAGTTCTTTGTAATCTAAGTGATCCAAGTGGTGTGTATCAATTGGCATTAGCGATCACCTTTTCCGGTTAAAATCCGGTGAAATCGTATGCTATTATTCAAACAGCAAAGATCATTTCTCTTACGTAACCACACAATCCACATAGCAAATAAAAAACTTTTAGATGAAAAAACATTCACTTTAACTTTTGACTTGCCCCTTTAAACCCATCACCCGGACATATTCATTAACTTTATACTCGCGCGTTGCGACGGCAGGTACCATGTGACGATTAACCGGATAAATAAAAAGAATTTGATCCCAGTGAGGCCCGATTCACTCATTTTTATCGCTTCCGACGGGTCCACGTTGGTTCGTCTTCGGACGGCTTTTATTGGCTAGCCGAACCAATGATGACTCGAGTTCCCGGTTAAACCCGTTGTTCCGGTCCGGTCCGGTTTTCAAAACTATATGTACCATCATTTTAGGGAGACATCATATATATGCTTTTGTAGATATATGCTTTTAATTGTTGTAAAATGTGAAAATATGATTGTATTTTTAAGTAATGAGGTGTATTAATCATTTATTAATTACGTATTAATTATTTCATTTTCAAATATTTATGTAATGAGCTGTTATAATAGGAGTATTAATTATGTGTTATTTGTCAAGTTCTAATTATGTTTATATGGCTTGTACGCTATGCATAAATGATTGTAAGTTAAAAATTCAAGCTTTCTAAAAATAGAAGGCAAACATGCTTAATAAGTAGTATAAATAGATAGGTTTCTTATTTTCGTTTAAGCTTATAGACAATTGTGGTCATTTTGATAAGTTCATTTGACTTGTTTGTGAATTTCATATTCAGCAGTTTATTTCCTGAATAATTCCTCAAATTTTGAGTCACACTATCGTGTCCTTAACTAATACTATACGTCTATTCTTAACGGATGATTGATGAACTTGAAATGTAAGATTTACCGGATGATCGTTAATTATTTAACCAAAACACTAAATTGGCCAAAAAATTAAGTTGGATGCCTTTTTTTGCAAGAAAAAAGTTTGATACCTTGATTGGAAATAACCCTTAAGTTTGATACCTTTTTGTGTCATTTGTCCATTAAAAAACTAAGACAATTCAAAAGTTAATATTAAGCAATACAATTATGCGTACAATTAACTTATGCATCCGCATATATATTAAACAAATTCAATGAATGTAATTATTAAGACACACCTCTTGATAAAAAAATACACATGGTACAAATCAAATAAAATTTACTCTGTAATACAATATGTTAAAAAATAATAATTAAATGACATGTATATGCTATTTAATATCTGCTTTTAACAGAATATAGTTTCTCATTGTTTGAAGTTAATAGAAATTCGAATTCCCGTCTTCTATAAAGTTATTGACACGAAAAAACGCATTATCAAAAAATATTTTGTCAAAATTTTTAATTACAAGGTATCTTTGCCGCAATGCGCGAGTACCTTGCTAGTTTAATAATGTATACTATGAATTTTGCTAATTTGTTTTGTAAGTATATTTCAAAAAATTTAGAAGTACAAAAATAAGAATTAATGGGTACTCTTCTTTTTAAAGATTAAAACCCCAAGAAATTGAAAAAGGTTTTTAATATTTAAACCGTATTTTGATAATTTCTATGATTGTTTTACCCTTATCTTCAACGATCATTAACAATTAAAAATTAAAGCATATTACACAAAATCACAAAAGCGAAAGCGTATGAAACCACGATTCATAAAAATATAAGTTGTATTTTTAAAGTATAAAGTCTATAATGTATAATTAAAGTGAGTATTAAAAATTCGTTTCTAAAAAATAATTAATACTTAATACTAATGAAAGTAGAGTCTAAAAATTAGTGTTAGTGAGTGTCAATGGCTATTAGTATTTTTTTAACATATAATGGCTATTAGCATTTGGTAAATGCGAATTGAGTATAAAAATATTCGTTTTTCAAAAATAATTAATACTTAATACTAGTATTGAAAGCAAAATCTAAAAATTAGTGTTAGTGAGTGTTGATGGTTATTACCATTTTTTTTTCAAGTGTCGAGACTTGATCACTAGACCTTCTGATAGAGATATGTTAGCCATCGAACCTCACCAACACAGTGTACTTTAATCATTTTTTAATATATATATTTGCAATGATAATATATATATATATATATATATATATATATATATATATATATATATATATATATTATATGATATTATATATATAAATAATATATATATATATATATATAATATAATATCATAATATTCCATATATTAAGCCTAAAAACCATTTACTAACAAATATAACATGTAAAAATAAAATTATATCGTAAATATATATAATTTACTTGCTTTATTTGTAAAAAAACACGAAAAACTAAAACCCGGCTGAGTCTCGAAAACCGAGTTGACTCGGGTCACTTCAAACCCGACGAGTCTAACTGGGTTTCAAAAATCTAAAACCCGACTTAATTTGACCTTTTTTTAACGAAACCGATTTATCAGGTTAAACCAGCTGAGTCGAATCGTGTTTCAAAACGTCACACTAAACTACCTTTTTGGAAGAATGGAACACTTTTAATAGTATCATTTAACTACTTTTTTTGAACAATGGAACCAGTATAATGACATCCAAAAGGCTAATTCTTTAAATGCTCCAAAAATACAAGTGAGTTGGTGATAAATGCCTCAAATTTTTTGGGTTTTCCAAAATGTCCAAAGTGACCTAAATTCTTGGGCGACTTCATTAGAAAATAAAATTATGTCAATTACGTTGGATAATGCTAGCAACAACACATCCGTAATTGGTAAACTAAAATTAAAATACGAACCACCAATGGATGGTTGGTTTTATCATAGTCATTGTGTTGCACACATCATTAACTTGGTTGTGCAAGATGGTTTAGCGGTGCCCGCGATTAATGCAATCAAAAAGTCTTTGAAAACAATGTTAAAATATGTTTTTAAACCGAGTGCTAGAAACCATCAACGCTATATTAAAATCTGTTCAGAAGCGGGGAAACCTTGTTTATCACCTAATTGGGACATTCTGATAAGATGAAAATCCACTTATCATATGTTCCTATGTGGTTTAAAACAAAGATCTACCTTGATGTATTTTCATGACCTTTTGGCTAGTAAGGGTAAGTGTCAACATTTTCCGGCTGAGAATTAGGTTACTATTGAAAGTATAACCCAATTACTTGAAGTGTTTAACAATGCCATAAATTTTTTTCGAGAGTTTACCACCCAACATCTCCGTTGGTACTTCAACAGATTTTCTTCATGAGTAACAAATTAACCGAATATGAACTTAATGGGGGTATATTTCCAAATATGGTTAAACCAATGAAGAAAAAAATTAAGAAGTATTTTCAAAAAATGCCACCAATCATTACTTGTGCTGCCGCTTTAAACCCATGTTTTAATGTACATGGGGTAGAGTTACTCATCGAGTCGATAAGTACGGATTTGAAGTTTTTTGACGATAGTTATGCAACTAAGGCAAAAAAATGGTTTGAACAACTCTTTGGAAGGTTTGTATAATATTTATTATGCAAAATATGGTAACCTAACAACTTAATCAAGTAGTGGGGCTTCTTCATCGAGGGCAAGTGGTGGGAATCAAATGAGCCGCTTGCTAAACCGGTTGCAAGAACATAGAAAGAAAAAGGCAATGAACGATCCTTCATTGTCCTCCGAATTGCTGCTTGAACTTCAAGATCATCAATCTTAATCTCACTTGAAACTGGTCTCAGCATACAGATGAAGAACAAATCTGATTTTTCGAAAGCCACATTGTGTGCGTGCATGTGTCGTGTTTACAAAGTCGATCAAATAACTTGCAGATAGATATGAATTTTGTTCATCTTAATATTCTCGGCAGCATACCTGAAAGCTATTACCTCTAGAAATTCGGTCTCAATCTGCAAAAGTTCAAGATTATGAATTTATGATGCTACTAATACCAAGATGTTTAAAGGGAATCACTTGATTATTTTTTATGGTTATGTCTTATAAAATTACCCCCGTTTCCTCTTTTACTTCTCTTACAGCTCCTGCGAAGATCTCCTCCGACTGGTGAGCATTAAAAAGCAGACTAAATATAAGTTGGAGTACTTGTTAGGGTTATGTGAAAGCAAGTTGAAGTCGTTATAAGAATGTAGAATACTTACCTCAAGAATGAAGCCAGTTGGTAGCTTCCAAAGGTCAACAAGCTCAGGCGCACAATGTTTCTCTTGAACCACAAGAACCTGCACACACCCAACAAGCCTGTTTATTCCCCATAGCTACTAGCTTGTTGAAATTCATTAATTAATTTGGGAGGATGAATAAACCTGATTTTTGTCATTCAAGACGAAACCCCCAACACCTACTTGATGGGATGCATTGGCCGGTAACATACATGGTTCCTCAGGAATCCAATATGTCATCATAACATACCCTGCTTCTGCGTGATGGTACCGAAATCCTTCCTATAAGATACACATATGAGAACATCATCACCTCAAACTACAGAATCTTGAAATTTCGATAGATGGTAATTAAGCTGTAGAGGCTATTAAACACGATTATTTTTATAAACAAATAAAATATCCAATCTAACAAGCTGGAGCTTCAAGAATAACTGGGAACATCCATAATTGGTGGAAGTAGCTAGAACGGCTAATCACCTTAACTACGATAGGAACAAGATCACATTTTTCTAGTGGTAACTTTAGCCATATTGCTTTCTTACTCTAAAAAACAAGCAATGAAATGAATAAGCATTGTGTTGAAATTAGACGAGAATAAAATCTTTTTGGGTTTTGAATGTGACCTGTGTCCTCCAAATAGAAACCGATGAGTGAAGGACGGAAGCAAATAGATTAGTGTCAAATGGTAGTTTCTCTGGATTTACGATAACTCCACCATACTCGTCATCAAAAGCGTCAAGAAGAAGTCTTTGATTTTCAGTAAACGGAATACGGCGATTACTAATAGGAGTGTTGGTGGCATTATCATATCTATAAGGATATTTTGCTACAGCTTGGGTAATCACTTGTGAATTTCTACTATTTAAACAAGCATCCTCAAGAGAACAAGTAGCTGTTTTAGTAGAGGCAGAAATTAACAATAAGATATAAAAAAAATACTAATCTGTTTTAAAGAAAATTAAGAATACCTTTGTATAAAGAAAAAGAAGAGAATGTAAAGTTCCTAGCCTTTGGACCAATGGAATTTGAGACAAGAAAAACTGATTTCAAATCCATTATATTATAAATCAAGTATTATTATTACTCCAATCTACTTATATTATTATCCAATAATAAAAAGACAAGCTTGATTAAAACAAAAGAAACTCTTGGGAAATATGAATATCGGAGATAACTAAAACTAAACTTGCTTGCTTGTTATGTATGGATTAAACAATAATGTCAGAACAAGAAAATTATTATTAAGATAAGAGGATATTCTATATATCATGAATTTATTTAAAGAGAAAGCAAAGGAAGACAAAATCAAATTGCATGATTGAGAAATGAAATCATCTATTTGTGGCTTACAACGCAACACACCATAAATAATGATCTTTCCTAGATATTTTTGTTATAATATCAAATTCCTTATTCATTCAAATATGAGTTAATTGCATAAATCGTCCTTGTGTTTCGTTAGGTTTAACGAAAATGGTTTTTAAACTTTTTTTTCTGGATCCTCTTCTTATAGTTTTGACCCGTATCAGGTTTGGTCCTTTGACCAATAATTCCGTTGGTTTGACTGTTAATTGATGGTTTAGATGCTGGAAATGATATAAATACCCTCATAAGTGTTTCGTAAACAGTCACTGTGATTTGTTGCGTGATTTTTTATTTTTTAATTTGGTTTTTTAAATATTTTATTATTATTATTTTTTATTTTTTTAACTTTTTTATACGGTCCTTTTATGTTTATATACCGTATTTCTACGTTTGGTAAGTTTTCTTGAGGGGCCGTTTTGTAAATTTTAATTTTTTTCCATAGTGTCGCTTGTGTTGGTTTTGGCCAAAAAAAATCTTAGGGTAAATTACACCGTTCGCCCTTATGGTTAGGCCCGATTGCGGATTCAGTTCCTAGATAACGGGGGTTGATGTCGTTAATCCCTCAAGTCGCTTTTTGTTACCCGTTTGGTCTCTTGAGCCTCTTATACGCAACGGGTGTTAGTTTGACTTTTCAACGATGGGCAATTTAGTAATTTCAAATTTTTGTCATTTTTTCACTGTTGGTCCCGACTAAAAAATCCCAACGGATGCTTTACTGTTGGATTTTTTTGTCGTTTTCCACTTGCACAATTGGTCCTTAAAGTTTTTTTTTGTCTTTTTCGTGTTTTTCTTTTTGTCTCTTTCATGTTTTTCGTTTTGTCTTTTTCTCGTTCTTTAGTAATGTTGGATCCCGTTCTTTTTTTTTGTGACGTTATCAAATTAATACGAATATCTTTTATGCTTTTTTTTCAATACACCATAGAACTTCGTATTTTGTCATACTTCAAAACAATCATTGTATGTCATCTATGTAACAAACAAGATATGAGCAGTAACATCATAATTCATGATCACTTTTCGATATTCATAAATTAACTATTATGCCCCATAATTACATATAATCATTTTCCCCTTTGTTGTCCATATAGTCGTATGTTAAATGAATATATGCTAACAAAATCTAGTCTACCGTACAGTGGTGGCTCAAGGGTAAGGCAACTAAAGCTAGGGCTTTAGGCCCCTAATTTTCAAAGGCCCCCGATTTCCCTGGACCTTGTATATATAGAGTTAGTCACATGTTTTTTTGCCGTTATCTTTAGAGATCCTTATTTTGTAAGGCCTAAATTAGCCGATATATTTTAAATAATCAAAATTTTGGCCCTCTATGTTTGTACTTTTAAGCCTACAAGTTGAAGAAAATTAATCTCAATATAAAGCTCCACAATTAAAATATGTTTTATAAGCATTGAATCATAAGTTTGCTCCGTACCTAAAGCAAAACATGATTCTATGACTAGCTAAACATGAACTAGGTGATTTTGAGTTTTTGTTAGGAATGATTATTTAGTATGACGTGTTGTTTGAACTCAATTTTGTTAGCAAAATTTTATAATCAAAAGACATTTGTATTAGTTATGGTATTAAATAATTAGAAGGTATTACGCTCTTCTTTAAAAATATATGGAGATACTGGATTTATGGAATATAGAAAAATGAACTATAATGAAGATAACGTTAACCATAAAATTATAAAAACCCTGCGAAGAGATTTCTATAACTCATTATTTCTTTTACATTGTAGATCATGCTATTTCAGTACTTATCTATATTATAAATCTAAATTGTTCCCATATAGTTAGCTAAAATTTCCGTTCGAGTCACAATTGCCACTGCGGAAAAAAGTGTTTCAAAACTAAAGTTATCTAAAATTTATCTAAGATCGAAAATGCCACAAACAGATTAAATGGATTAGATCATTTGGAAAATGAATTATAATGCCATACTGATTCTAAAAACCGAATTATGGATTTCACATAAAAATAATTAATTTAATTTTTTCGATTAAACAATTATTCGGCAAATAATTTTGATGAAAGGGCCTCGTTTTGAAGCTTTGCTTTAGGCCTTCGTGAAGGTTGAGCCGCCCCTGCTACCGTATCGACTTGTGTTCATGTTTGTACAACATGGTCATTACGGGATTCATCCCTTATTACAAGTCGTTCCTCTGCTATCAATTTTGCATGTTGTTCGAGATACTTTTTGCGGTCATTTCCGTCAACCTGCAATCACACATAAAATAGACTCGGTCACAAACTAAGAATTAGAAACGTAACTCCTAAAGACAAAGAGGTAACTCCCAAAGTAAGATTACAAGAGAGATGCCGTAAATTTTTATAAAGAAATAGTAAAAAATAATCAAACTAAATTTACCTTTTATTGAGAGCCCACGTGACTTTTTCAATTATGGGATCGCCTTCTTTGATGGACATGTTGGAAATGTTAGAAGACCGTAGGGCTGGATCTTCAATAGCGGACTTCCAGGACGAGCTAGATAACACTGGCTGCTTGTGGTGACGTGATACGTATTTGCAGCCAACTTCCCTGCACCATAAATGTGAGAAACGTTAAAACAACTTTAAGCCAAAACTTTCGATGAATGATGTACAAGTCATTTTAGTATCGTTGATCACACTTTGTGAACTTTAACTCGATCAATAAGTCACTAAAATGCAAGTAATGCACCTACTATTCTTTTGACATGTATATAACAAAAAGTTGATTATCATTTAGTTTTTTTTTTGAAAGGCAACAATATATATAAAAATAATACAATATAAAGCATCCCACTCAGTTAACAAACTAATTAAAAGAGGAGGGGAAAAAAATACAAAATACACCAAAGAACCTAAGAAACTGTCTCAAACTAGCTATCACAAATGAACTCTAGCATAAATTACAAATGAAACCCATAAATGATAGTTGCAAAACAATATATGAAAAAACCTTCTCAATCAACTAAGCATGGAGACTAAATTTACCACTTTAAGACAAAGAAACTAAACTTCCCTTTGAAGGGTAGTGTTTGTGTGTGGGTGGGGGTTAGATGTTCGAGGTTTCGGATCTCCACCGATCCTGTGTGGATGGCGGCGTTGACTGTTTGTGGTGGTTGCAAACTATCGAAAACGAGATGATTAAGATGGAGAAAAGATGGTTTTTATATAATATTTATTAAAGACATGGGTTAATGAGGATAAAGATAATGATAAAAGGTTTTTTTTATAAAGAATAAAGAAGAAGAAAAAATAATGATGATGGATCAATGGTGCAACACACTTTTTATGCAAAATTACTATAATGCCCGTTACTAACAAAGCGACTTAACGACCATTCATCCCTTGAGACCAAACACACACCAAAATTACCACTTTTGAGACCATTTTCACCGATTTTTAAAACGGGGGACTGAATCCACAAACGGGGTTAAGTTTGGAGACCAACGGTGTAATTTACCTAAAATTTTAATTGGGTTGTTGTTTTTTTTTCGCCGTGAAATGGATATGTATCTCGCCTAAAATGATATAATAATAATAAGAGTTATATTTACATAGTGCTATTTTGTACAAGTCAAAGACGAACTTCCATAGAGTTGTACAAATTGTGCTATTTTCACGTAGAGTGTAGATTAATTTTAAGGAACAAGAGTTTTAGCCACAACTAGGGATTAATTTATACCTTTCCCATTTTATTAGATTAAAAAGACAAAGATTTAAGATTAAAAAAACATGGAGGACCAAAAGTGTAAATTTACTAAAACTCACACTAACCACAATCCTAATATTATTTGGTAGAGTTTGGTTAAATCTTTTGCCCAAATTTGCCATTAAATAATTTTTTGTCTATGTATTGACTGGTATGTGTTAGATGGTGTTTGTAAAGGGGGTCTTTTTATAACGTTTTTTTTTGAAGACGGTATGGTTACAATTTATTTTGATATAGGTTTGGTTGTGTGCCTAAACGTTTGTCATACGTTTAGTCCGCTCTCTCTCCGATCGGTCCATCCCCCGCGAATGTTTTTTTTGCTTCCTAAGCTTTCGTTTCCGCGAAGCGTTTTCTTCAAATTCCAAAACCGATGGGCTGATTTTTCCTTTCCCCTTTTCTCGGCTCCGGTGTCGCCTGTTTCCGGGACGCTGGCTTATTACGTTCACCATATTCTTTGGGTGGGGGGGGGTTTCTTTACGGGGACGGTTGGGTGTCTTCTTTTTCGTTCTTCTTTGGTCCCGCCTTTGTATCTCTTCCGCCGCGGGGGGGGTTGGGGGCAGGTGGGGCGGCGGATGGACTGGTTTTCCCGTCTTTCTCGATGCGGGGGGGGGGGGGGGGGGAGGGGGGGTGGATTTTGTTCGTTTTTTTTTTTAAGGGGGAACGTTCTTTGGTCGGTTCCTACGGGGGGGGGGGCTGCGGGCAGGGGGGCTCCTCTTTCGGGGCTCGGGGGTCTGCGGGTTTCGAGGCGGGGGGGGTGTGGGGGGGGGTTCGTGGCTCAGGGGGGGGGGGTTCGTCGGGGTCGAGATCTTTCTGTCTCGGCATCGGGGAGCGGTCGGGGACCTCTCTTCATCGGTGGGGATGGGGTGTGTGGGGGGGGGCGGGGTCGGTGTGGGGAGTCTCTGGGTCGTATGCTCTCTAGGTGAGAGTTCTTTCTCTCTCCGTTCTCCTCTTAGTTGGTTGTTTTATTTGATAACACTGGCTGCTTGTGGTGACGTGATACGTATTTGCAGCCAACTTCCCTGCACCATAAATGTGAGAAACGTTAAAACAACTTTAAGCCAAAACTTTCGATGAATGATGTACAAGTCATTTTAGTATCGTTGATCACACTTTGTGAACTTTAACTCGATCAATAAGTCACTAAAATGCAAGTAATGCACCTACTATTCTTTTGACATGTATATAACAAAAAGTTGATTATCATTTAGTTTTTTTTTTGAAAGGCAACAATATATATAAAAATAATAAAATATAAAGCATCCCACTCGGTTAACAAACTAATTAAAAGTGGAGGGGACAAAAAAAAAATACAAAATACACCAAAGAACCTAAGAAACTGTCTCAAACTAGCTATCACAAATGAACTCTAGCATAAATTACAAATGAAACCCATAAATGATAGTTGCAAAACAATATATGAAAAAACCTTCTCAATCAACTAAGCATGGAGACTAAATTTACCACTTGAAGACAAAGAAACTAAACTTCCCTTTGAAGGGTAGTGTTTGTGTGTGTGTGGCCGGCTATGGTGGGGGTTAGATGTTCGAGGTTTCGGATCTCCACCGATCCGGTGTGGTGGCGGCGGTGGACTGTTTGTGGTGGTGCCAAACTATCAAAAACGAGATGATTAAGATGATGATAAAGATGGTTTTTATATAATATTTATTAAAGACATGGGTTAATGAGGATAAAGATAATGATAAAAGGTTTTTTTTATAAAGAATAAAGAAGAAGAAAAAATAATGATGATGGATCAATGGTGCAACACACTTTTTATGCAAAATTACTATAATGCCCGTTACTAACGAAGTTACTTAACGACCATTCATCATTTGGGACCAAACAAGCATCAAAATGATCACTTTTGAGACCATTTTCACCGATTTTTAAAACGGGGGACTGAATCCACAAACGGAGTGGAGTTTGGAGACCAACAGTGTAATTTACCTAAAATTTTAATTGGGTTGTTGTTTTTCGCCGGTGAAACGGAATTGTATCGCGCCTAAAATGATATATATAATAATAAGAGTTATATTTTACATAGTGCTATTTTGTACATGTTCAAACGAACTTCCATAAGTTGTACATAGTGCTATTTTCACGTTAGAGGTGAGTTATTTTAAGGACAAGTTTTAGCCACATACTAAGGGATTAATTTAGACCATTCATTTTATTAGATTAAAAAGACAAGCTTTAAGATTAAAAAAACATGGAGGGACCAAAAGTGTAAATTTACTAAAACTCACACTAACCACTCCTTAATATTATTTGTAGAGTTGGTAAATCTTGCCCAAATTGCAATTAATTAATTTTTTGACATTTTGTACTTTTTTATGTTTTTAAGTCTTTTTACGTTTTTTTACGTATTTTACAATTTTTTATGTTTTTCTACGTTTTCATACGTTTTAGTCCGCTCTCGCATGTTTTCGTAAGCTTTCGCGCGTTTTCATCTGTTTTCGCACGTTTTCGCGCGTTTTTGTTCGTTTTTAGACGTTCTCGCACGTTTTCTTATGTTCTCGCACGATTTCTTTGTTTTTGTCCGTTTCGCACGTTTTCGTCTGTCTTCACACTTTTTTCTTCTGTTTTCATCCGCTTTGGCACGTTTTCTTTCTTTTTCGTTCGTTTTTTGAACATTTTCTTACGTTTTCATACGTTTTAGCAAGCTTTCATCCACATTCGGGCGTTTTTGTTGACTTTCGCGCGTTTTTATCATCTTTCGCGCGTTTTCGCCAGCTTTCCAATTCTTATCAACCTCAATCTTTCTAGGATCTACATGAATCCCATTACCATTAATCACATGCCCAAGAAATTGTACTTCTTGCAACCAAAATTCACACTTAGAAAACTTAGCATACAACTTCTCTTTCTTGAGCAGTTCCAACACTAATCCTAGGTGTTCCTCATGCCCCTCCCGAGTCTTAGAGTAAATCAGGATATCATCAATGAACACTATCACAAACTTGTCTAGATATGGCCTACACACTCGGTTCATCAGATCCATAAATACCGCTGGTGCGTTAATCAAACCAAAGGGCATTACTGTGAACTCGAAATGTCCATAATGAGTTCTAAACGCGGTCTTTAGAATGTCATCCTCATGCACTCTCAGCTGATGGTATGCGGACCTAAGGTCTATCTTAGAGAAGTATTGCGATCCTTGAAGTTGGTCAAATAAGTCGTCAATCCAAAGGAGTGGATAACGGTTCTTAATGGTAAACTTATTTAGTTCTCTATAATCAATGCACATCCTAAAGGATCCGTCCTTTTTCTTCACAAACATTACCGGTGCTCCCCAAGGCGATGAGCTTGGTGGAATGAAACCTTTGTCCTGGAGTTCTTTGAGTTGACCAGACAACTCCTCTAATTCAAAAGGTGCCAAACGATAGGGAGACTTTGCAACCAGCATTGCTACAGGGATTAACTCAATTTGATACTCGATTTCCTGACATGCGACAATCCAGATTGGTCATCCGGGAATACCTCGGGAAAATCTCTCGCTACCATGATATCTTCTTGTTTCTTCTCTTTAGCCTTAGCACTCATTAACTGCCTCATCTTTTCTTCCGTGTTTTCTCTTAATACTCTAAGCACCTTGCCATCCAGTAGTGGTATCCTAACTAATTTCTCATGACATATTATCTTAGCCTCATGGTCAGACAACCAATCCATTCCTAAGATCACATTAAAACTCCCGCTTCCAAATGGTATCAAGTTAATGTCAAACACATGACCTTCTATTTCTAGTCCGCACCCCCTAATAACTTTATCAATCTCTACTAGATGCTCGCTAGCTATCTCAATCTCATAACTGAAACATAAATCATTGGGCTCCATGTCTAACAAAGGTATAAAAGTAGTGGAACCAAAGCTATAGTCGGCACCAAAGTCAAATAAGGTAGTGGCGTAATGATCGTTTAGAGTAAACATACCCGTTACGATGTTTGGGTCCTGGAAGCCTCCTCTGCTCCCAACATGAATGCCCTTCCTCTTGCCTGGTTCCCATGACCTAACCCTCATTGTTAGCTAAAGCTTGGTTTGGATGATTCCCTCCCGGTCCGTGTGCTCGGTTCAACCTAAGACATGCTGGCTTGATATGATTGGTACTACCACACTCGTAACATGCCCTAGTAGTTGGGTTTATAGCATTGACGGGTTCACATTCCTAGGCACATCTCTACAATCCTTGGCAAAATGACCTGGGCGGTTACAGTTGAAACATGTGCGACAAGGCGCCCCAGGTGGATGGTAAGTGCTACAGGTGGTACACTTGGGTACCGTACCCGTGTTCTCTCTCCTGACAGGGTTGGTGGTTGTAGCAAAGGCATTTCCAGTCCTAGTCCTTTTGTTGTCATATCTCACATTCCTATCTTTGCTAGGTTCCCCTCTATTTCCTCTCTTCTTAGGGTTCTTTTTTATTGACCCATTTCTAAGGGCTTCATCAGTCAACGTGTCAGCCAACTGCATAGCCTTTTGGATGGTCTTTAGCTCCGTTGCTGCAACCATTCCTCAGATTTGTGGAGCAAGGCCATACGCATACCTTTAAATCCTTTTACTTTCCGAGGTTACTAAGTGAGGAACTAATCTAGCTAACTCATGAAACCTGTCAGTGTACGCAGCATGGCTAGCCTCGACCATGGCATGATTCCACAACTTAGTTTCCAACTTTTGCATTTCATTACTCAGGCAGAATTCCTCTCTAGTCAAAGTCTTAAAGTCTTCCCAAGATATACCTACAGCGGCTTCTTGATCTCGTGTGTAGATTTGAGAGTTCCACCACGTGAGAGCCTTACCAACAAATGAACCAGCAATGTACTTCACCTTCTGAGTATCCCTACACCCACTCATATCCTGAATTGACTCCATCTTCTCAATCCAACACATATAAACTATGGCACCTCCCTTACCATCATACTCCTTTGGGTTACAAGCTAAGAAGTCCTTATAGGTATAACCCCTACAGTAGTTGTTCTCAATGAAATTCATAACATCACCCCGGATGTTGTCATCGACGGCATTGCCGTTTTGATTCCTACCATTCCTTTGACCTCTACCTTGGTCGCCTACTTAGGCTACAATAGTGGGAAGTAAATTATGCAACTACTGTGCAATGATGGTGGAGAAGTCGGGGACTCTGTCAACACCATCATTCACCTCTCTACCTACTTGGCCACCTTGACCATCATTCCTACCATCACCTGATCATCAAATCGACGCCCAGTTCTACCATCACCTCTACCAGTCCGTCCACCCGTCCTTCCACCTTGTGGTGCGGCAATTGCCCGGCCAGCACTTCGTGTCGTCATCCTTGGTGGCATTATCTACATGAGGGAGGATATAGGTAACATTAGGTAGGTGGGATGGTCAATACGTATAGGATAACTTAATATAGTATACCACACATCATACGGTCTTATGGTGTCAACACCGATTTGTGTAGACGATGATACTAGATATGCGTGAGTCGTGATACATTTATAATTACGTTGGCCACCGTATTTATACCCGTATCCTTTCCAAGTTGTACTTAGTATTAGGCTCACACATTTCATTTAATGATTTAACTAGTACCATATACTATATAACCACATAATCACGTATAAGCGGAACACCGCGCACGTAGATCCTATAACGCAACTATATACCGGTTCCTAGGTTATAGTCTAGGCCAAACCACTTAGTTCTCTATAACATTGGCTCTGATCACCATTCTGTCACACCCCGTCATAGGCGAAAACACAGGAGTGCAACATAATGATCAATCATAACACAAGATAAATAATAAAGAAAACTAAAATGCATAAATAAAGAGTGTCATGATGACCATCAACCTTAATACAACCTTGAGTTTTGTCCCATCCAAGAACATAGCACATAGTCGCCAATTATTACACCCATAATCCCACGCAGATCTTAACCTCAATCCTCAAGAAAACCAAATCCATAACATACATCAAATGCAAGACTTCTTAAACAAGATTCTTACGGGATTCTCTAAAAGTATGCTACATGCACCACAACCTTAACGATCATTAACTTCACCTGAAAATGATACTCGAAAACGTCAACAATAATGTTGGTGAGCTCATAGGTTTGACCTTAAACCCAGTTGTTGTGCCAATCATTTAAACAGTGGACAATAGTGCTATATGACAATGAATATATGCAAACAAACCCATGACTTAGCATCCCCGCTAATCATGTACCATGACCTAGCATCCCCGCTAGTCATAAATCAACATATACCAATGCTCTTAGAGTCACAGTTCGAATATGTCACTTACCCACCTAAAGGGCCTACCAGCTGGAACACTATATTAGGGCAGGACCATAAAACTTGACATGCCAAACATAGTACATGCAAGTAAAATCACAACCCTTGCCATGCCAAACATAGTACATGCAAGTAAAATCACATTACATATATTCACATAGTAGTCATAAGCACGTATATTGTCCCAAAAACAAAATCACGTCTCGCACAGTTCAGAAAATAGTTTAAAACACATTTGAGTGTCATTTTCCCCTGACGAAAAAGATTTAAAAAGTGGGGCTACGAGAACTCACCTCAAGCAACTGTCTCCAACAGCAAACTCACTATCACACAAGCAAATGCAACGACGTCCGCACACGACCTAGTCCAGTTAATGTCCCATTTTATCATTCATTTTTCCAAAACAGTTTTTCAGGAATGATGCATAGAGGTTAGATGCTTGTTGTACGGTTATCTTAAATATTTTAAGTGGTGTGATGGTTAACGACTCAACTTCAAATGATATCGTAACCCAACTCATATCTCAGTATAATATACTTATATTATTTAAGTAATATAAGAAAATAAATACTTATAAATATACTTCGATAAACGAATTCGGTACACTTAGTTACCATAAATATATCATTTATTCTATACGAAATAAAACATTTATTCATGTTACACATTTTTGAAAAGATTCGAAAAAATATACTTTTTCATCTTTTAGCCTATTTATTAAAATAATAAAATAATAATAATATTTTATTATTATTTTCAAAATTACTTTTTAAGTAAAAAATCTAAGTATAGACTTTTTACGAAATTTCGACATGATCCGTACGTTTATATAACGTTTCTAAGGTTTTTATACCTTAATTTCAAACACTTTTCACAATTTAACCACTTTTCGACAAAAATTCAAAATCGTATTTCGCCATGTTTTCCAAGTCATATTTCTCAAAACGACCTTCAAATACATTTCATAATCACATTTCCCTTTTCAAAAGTTTGTCAAAATCCTTAAAATGACTAGTTAAAGCTTATTGGGCTTTAAGGCCCAACAAGGGTCCATTAAGGTTTTTATATATCCAAAATACATTCCAAGCACAAAACCAAGGCCCATTAGTATACATATCCTAAATCAATAAGTAAGAAAGTAATCCGGACCACAATAAGCCATCAAATAAGTCGCCTTATTGATGCTTATTGGGCCGTGAGCCCATAAGCTCCAAAATCTATATACCTGAGCTTAAAATAAGCTAATAAGCTACGTATCGTATTTGGTTATCACCATAAGCTATAATAATAGTCCACAAAAATACGAAATACTAGGGTAATAACCAAAAACACTTCTCTTTGCTTCTATCGATATTTCTCAAACGTTGTATCTAACATTGTGCCTTAGGGTTCCTCTTATACACACTGGAAACCCTAATGGGCTTACAATTCGAATCAAATGATAATACATTCACTTTCCTAAGATTTCTAATATTGATTCTCTAGATAACTATCACTATTTGTTACATAAACAGATTAACTACAACAGATTTAACTATGAACTAGTCCTAAACTTTAGTACTACTAAGACTTACCGTACTAACTTAGTCTGCCATGACTTAACTTTGTACTGCCAGTTTTAACTCAATACTACAGAACTAACTATAACTACCAGAAAAAACTTAATGTTTCATATTTTTTTTTTTTTTTTTTTTTTTTTTTTTTTTTTTTTTTTTTTTTTTTTTTTTTTTTTTTTTTTTTTTTTTTTTTTTTTTTTTTTTTTTTTTTTTTTTTTTTTTTTTTTTTTTTTTTTTTTTTTTTTTTTTTTATAAAAATTTTTTTTTTTTTTTTTAAACCCCCCCCCCCCCCCCCCCCCCCCCCCCTTTTTATATTTTTTTTTTTTCAGTATTAAGTTCTGTTACAATCTATTTTTCCCAACAATTCCTCCCCTAACTTGATCTTTTTTGCTTTTGTTGATCATGCAAGTTCCTTTCGAAAGCATTCTTGATCTTACTTTTAAAAATTTTAAGCCTTTCTGAGGTTGTTGTAAATAAAAATCTCAAGTTGTTCGTGATCTGCAACACTTTTAAATCTTTCTCTTTTTTTCTTGTCAGCAATACTTTCTTCCCATTGCTCTTCAGCAGTCCATATCAGCAACATTGACAATTTTGTACATCAAATCATAAAGTTTCAGTCTATTCTCATCACTTCCAGGTGTGTTAACTCCTGTGAGAGGTGAATCATTGAAAATTTTAAATGGATTTGATGTCTCTTTACCAGTTAGCCATTAACTCTGGAGTAGTCAGTTCTTTGGCCACCAGAAAGGTGTATGTCCATGGTCAACTGAAAACCATTTCAACTCTCAGTACTTGAAACATTGGTGAGTTGAATACCATATGGTTTTTGGCAAACCATTACAGCCATCAACGGATTTGATATGCCTTTACCTGTAGCCGTTTGCTCAGGGCTAGTCAATCCTTTGGCACCTAGAAAAGGTAAATTCCATGGTGGATTGATAACCATGTCAACTCTTTGTACATGAAACTTGGTGAGTTGATATACCATCCACTTTTTGGTAAAGTGTCAACCATCTAATATGGATTTTCAAATTGTCTTTACCATAAGCCATAACCTTATGGACTAGTTATGGTTTTTTCATAGCCTTTACCACAAGCCATAACCTTGTGGGCTAGCCAACTCTTCACTTAGACAGATATGGTGAGTTGAAAACCATACAACTTATTTGCAAGTTGTCAACCATAGAACGGATTTGAGAAGTCTTTACCAAGAGCCGTTTGCTCCTGGACTAGCCAGTCCTTATGTCGATTAGACATGGTGAACTGATAACCATTTGTTGTGTTAGTGCATAGCACCTCCACTAAGTGTTATCCTTCTCCTCTCCATCCTAGACTTTTAGCTCTTCAAACTACTTCCTAATGCCAGCTTGCATTTCCATCATTTTCAACATTTTATAACAATCTTCATTCATCTTTCCATCCAAAAGCTTCATTTTTAGCATAATTTGACATACATCAGCAGATAAAGGATACTTTCTTTCAGACAACATATAGATATCCATTGACTCTAGGTTCAAGCAATGTACTCTACAAGTATCATAATATCTCCAACTTATGATCTTTTGTTGTCCTAACTCGCTCCATACATGATCTGTACTAAGAGGTTCTTCAAACATATCCTTTAAATACTTCCAAAATATCTTCTCTAGCTTATCCTCTGGTCCACTCATCCCATATCTATTCATAACAATCCTATATAACTCAGTAAGATCATCTCTAGATATGCTCTTCAGCATAGCACCAAAATTTATGTACACTATATCAGTTCCATCTTCCCTAACTATTTGGTACACTCCTTTTTCTCCTTGCTTGATGATCTTATAGGTGGCTATACTAGGTGTTTTCATAGCTACAGGAACATGATTAATTAGAGTTTTAGTACCTGTGACAGTATCATCTTGTTCATTAACTTCATCTGAACCTTCAGAATCATCCTTATCAATGTCTGCATGCAATCCTTTCCTTGCCATCTGTTTTCTTCTTTTTCCAGACTTCTTGGTTGGTTTAACATCCTTTGCTTCATCATCTTTTGCTTCATTATCTTTATCATCTTTTAGTCTTTTTGGAGTCTTTGCCTGAAGCTCTTCACCAAATCTTTTCAAACTAGCTTTAGTGGCTTCAAAATTTATTGGTGTAAAGGACTCAATCTGTTTCACAAGCTTATCAAATTCCTTCTTGACTTCTTCAAAACTCAATTTCTTCAGCTGAGATAACTTCCATGTCCCTTGATTCTTCAAGTAAGTCATCATATAAGTCTTCAGCTGTGATTGGGTCATGGGCTTGTTTCTTTTAGCTCTAGCTCTTTCTTCTGCAAAATATTTCTTCCTTTGATTGACAAGATCAACCATTTTCTTTGCAAAATCTTCTCCTTGAAGTTCACTTCCTAGCATGCTTTTTGACAACTCTGCATTAGCCTCAATCTTTGCTCTAATGAGATCCCAATCTTCATTTGTGTAATGCTGAGCTTCAAACTGTACTTGAGCTTTTCTTTTCTTTTGCTGCTCATTTAACTCTTCTTCTTCTGCAATTCTTTGAGCTAAGAGTGAATCCAAGTGGATTTGTTTAGCCTCCTCTTCTTTCTGTAAGGAATCCAATCTGATTGCTTCAGCAAGGCTAGCTTCCTCTTGTAAAACTTGTTCCTTTGACTTCTTTGGAGTTTCTTCAATGATCATAGGAGCTTTTCCTTCTCTTTGTCCTTTATCTTGAGAAGGAGTAGACTTCTTAGCATCAACAGTACTAACTTGTTCACTGCCAGTACTAAGTTGTTCACTAGCAGTACTAAGTTTAATACTGCCAGTATTAAGTCCTTTAGCAGTATTAACTTGTTCATTGCCAGCATCAACTTCTTCTTGAAAATCCAAGCTTGAGACTACCTTCTTTCCCTTAGCCTCTTTTCTTCTCTTGTATCTCCTTCCCTTGTCAATAGACCTTGGCTTTAAAGAAGCAACCTTGGAGAGAGTTTTGGCTGCTTCAAGAGTATTTGGACTTATATCTTCCACTTGTTCCTCCCCTGAAGCATGTACCTTTGTTGTAGGAGGAGTAACCAATCCTTGTACTGAAGAATCTAGAGGATCATCTTGATTTTTCCTCCCCTGAACCTCAGGTTCTTCCTCTTCAGAATCTGACAAAACTAAATTCCTCCTCTTTAAAAACCCTTCCAACTTCTTCACCTTCTTGACTAACTTCACTATGGCATTTCCCATGGTAAGCTTGGTTTGTTTGAGATCCATTTCCAGGCTATGAATTTTTGATATCAACTTAGGAACTGCTTGAAGTAAATCATCCATAGGCATGTGACTTGGAGCTTGTTCTTGTTGGACAGGAGATGAATCCTTATAGATGTGCTCAAATGGTGTAAGTTCAGTGTCAGGTATTGGTGTAGGAGAAGGGATAGGTGGTGGTGTAGGTGTAGGAATAGGTGGTGGTGTAGGTGTAGGAATAGGTGGTGGTATAGGTACTTGAGGTGTTGATGAAGATGGTTGGGATTAAGCCACAGCATAATGTTCTTGTCCTGCATTAGGGTTAGTAGCAACAAGTAACATAGAAGGCAATAAAGGTCTTGGTGCCCTTCTAAAACCCCTTTTCATGTTCCTAAAGATCTTTTTGGTCAGGCTCACAGCCAGATAAAGGTGTTTGTTTTCTGTTTGAATATGCAAAATCGGTTGTAGAAAATGAGGATACATCAAAAACTTTGTCTTGCTTTTCAAATTCGCCACCATACCATCAAAAAAAGTTTTGAAAAGTTATAAACTCTACCAGTGGATAGACAGATCAAGGCAGTAGCAATATTGCTACCGAATTGATCCCATCCACCACTTTTAGAGCTTATGCAGTGTAAAAGATGGTGCACTAGATATCTCCATTGGGGTGTGAAAAAACTTTTCCAAAAAGTAAAAGTTCCATCAGTAGGATACCCTATTTTCCCCATTCCCTCAAAAAGTTCATCATTAGGCAACATATTAATCCCTGTTGTGTCATCTAATTGAAGTGAATCCCTAATTGACGCCTCAGAGATTGTGTACCTTATGGTATCGATGGTTGCCTTAATTTCTAAAGACCCATTAGCATTAGTATTGGCAGTAGCACTCTGCCAAAACTGTTTTACAAGGGAATCATAGATAGCTGGATTAGCAGTTAAGGCATACCTGAGGTTGGAACCGCGAAGAAAATCCACTATCTCAGCAAATCCTGCACTCTCGTCAGGCTTGCGTAAAAACCCCACTTGATTGTGTTTGTCGCAATACTTTAATTGAGCCATTGGACAATCGAATCAAAATACTTAGGTTTTAATGCGAGTGAAATTGTAGATGCTGGTAACAGAACTCTTGACTATTTTAATTATAAAGGAAATTTTTACTTTGCAAAAACGAGAGAGCAAGAAAAAAGAAAAGTATGAAAGAGAAATCAAACTTTATCTATTTATAGCTTCTCAGTTGTACGACTATTGCGCCGTAAAAATCTCTAACGGTAACATTTAAACAGTGATAAACCAAAAAAAATCAAAGTTCCCTCAACCAGCATTAAAAATACCCTACCAGAATTAAAAAATACACTACCAGACTTAATTTTGGTCAAACAAAATTAATTAAGAGTCAACCCGAATTAACTCTTTTTCAACCAGAATTAAATATGTGTGTACAACAGCTAAAAACTTTGGAATTCCTCCCTTTCATCCATGCTATGCCTGCAAAATTAGTCAAAAACAAAGAAAAACATACTGCAAGAAATTGTATAGACAGAATTAATGAAAACTAACTACCCGAATTAACTCTACTTGTCTACCAGAATTAATGTGACGAACTACCAGAATTAACCTAAACTTAACTAACAGGATTAAGATTACTTAGCTACCAGAATTAAACACATTATACAATGAAGCCTCCCCTTAAAAATAGCTATTTGTTAATCATACCAATGCTAACCACTAAGTAATTAAACCGTGGTCCATCAAAAGGTTTGGTCAGCAAGTCAGCTACATTTAAGTCTGTGTGAATTTTCTCCACACTTATGAGCTTCTTCTCATAACAATCTCTTATGAAGTGGTGACGAATCTCGATGTATTTTGTCTTAGAGTGATAAACTGGGTTCTTCATAATGCAGATTGTGCTTTCATTATCAATGTGGATTTTGGTATTCATGAAATTGAAACCATAGTCCAGCAATTGATTTTGAACCCACAATACTTGTCCACAATAATTTGAAGCAGCTACATATTCAGCTTCAGTTGTTGAAGTGGCCACAATTGTTTGTTTCTTACATTGCCATGAGATAAGTCTTTGTCCAAGAAATTGACAACCACCTGTTGTGGATTTCCTGTCAAGGTTGGACCCACCATAGTCACTATCAGAGAATGCTTCCAAGTCAAAGGGTGATTCCCTAGGATACCATAATCCCAAGTTTGGTTTGCCCTTGAGATACTTGAAGATCCTCTTGACAGTATTGAGATGATAAATCTTTAGAGTTACCTGAAAACGTGAACAAACACATATTGCATACATAATGTCAGGTCTAGAGGCAGTTAAGTACATGAGGGAACCTATCATAGATCTGTACAAGTGTACATCTACATCAAAAGCTTCCTCATCCTTTGTCAAAGGCAACTTGGTCTCTATGGGTGTGATTGCAGCTTTCACATTCACAAGATCAAATTTCTTGAGTATCTCAGCTACATAATTGTCCTGAGATATAAAGATTCCTTCCTTGTTCTGCTTGACTTGTAGACCTAAGAAAAAATGTGAGTTCACCCATGGAACTCATTTGAAATCTACTTTGCATCAAGGCTTCAAACTCATCACACCAAGACTTGTTTGTAGACCCAAAAATGATATCATCAACGTACACTTGAACCAACATGATATCCTTTTTGTTTCTTCTAATGAATAAAGTCTTGTCAATTGTACCCCTCTTGTAACCATGCTTCTCTATAAATGTAGATAGAGTAGCATACCAAGCTCTAGGAGCTTGATGCAGCCCATACAAAGCTTTGACCACCTTATAAACCTTATTAGGATGATCAGGATCAACAAAACCAAAAGGTTGAGAGACATAGACCTCTTCATCTATAGTGTCATACAGAAAAGCACTTTTAACATCCATTTGGTATACTATGAACCCCATAAATGAGGCAAAGGCCAAAAACAACCTGATAGCTTCTATTCTTGCCACAGGAGCAAAAACCTGATCATAGTCAATACCTTCTTCATGTGTGTACCCTTGGGCCACCAATCTTGCTTTGTTTCTCACAACCACACCTCTTTCATCTCTTTTATTTCTGTAGACCCACTTGGTGCCAATCACCTTCATTCCATGAGGTAGATCTACAAGAACCCATACTTGTTGTAGCTTGAACTGTAACAGTTCTTCTTGCATGGCTTGAACCCAACTGTCATCTTGTAAAGCTTCAGCAATCTTTTTAGGTTCCTCTTGAGATAGAAAACATGCAAACAAACAATGCTGTTGATCTTTGTGATTGTTTCTTTGCTGTTTTTGAGTATGACTGAGAAGAGCATGAGCTCCTGATTTGTTCTGCACTTTGCTCCTAGTTTGCACAGCTGACTTAGGATCACCAAGTATTTGACTTTTTGGGTGAATACTATGAATCCTAAGTGTAGGAGTAGGACTGACTTCAATTTCTGTAGGAAGACTGTTGAAGTCAGTTATCACACCCTCCTCATCATAAGATGCCTCATCAAAAATTCCTGTCTCAGGCTTGTGAAAGATTTCGAGCTCTGGCATAAGTGAATCATCATGATCAAGCCTACCAGTATTAACTGTCTGACTACCAGTATTAACTGAAGGAGTACTGGTAGTGTTGTTTTCAGGGACTGTCCCTAAATGCTTTAGGGCAATTTCTTCCAACTCTCTTCTAAAAGCTTGAATCTTAGGATTGTCTTCTAAAGAGTCAGTAGAGGAATCCTTCTTCTCTTTTTGAGGTTCTGTCAAGGTCTCCTCTTTCTTTGAATTTGTGGAAGATGTCCTTGATTCATCTTTTTCTTCAGGAATCTTTACAGCTGAAGGCACAACAATAAGCTCTACTTCCTCATCTTTTTCCTCAGAAGCAATAGACTTTGGAGTTTGTGAAGTACCTGCATTGTTAGTATTCTCTGAAATACCTGCATTGTTAGCTTGATTCTCCAAAGATACAGGAATATAGTTCATAGAATCAGTAAGATAGTCAATATCAAACATCCATCTATATCCTACTCCTTTGACATTGGGTTTTTCTTCAAGAAAATTAACATGCAGATTAACTTCTACTCTTTTGGTTACTAGATTATAAACCCTATAGGCTTTGCTGTTTAGAGAGTAACCAACTAAGAATCCCTCATCAGATTTTCTATCAAACTTTCCAGCAACACTAAGATATCTAGAATGGAAACATGACACCCAAAAAGGTCTTATGTAAGCTTATAATTGGTTTTGGGCCAAACAAAAGCTCATATGGATATGGGTGACATTTTGTCACTCAGTTGAGGTTTTGTCACTCTAACCCTATTGAAGATATAGCAAGCAGTACTAACTGCTTCTGCCCAAAAAGTGGTTGGTAAGAGTGAATCTGCTAGCATGGTTCTAGCAGCCTCAATTAGTGTTCTGTTCATCCTCTCAGCAACTCCATTTTGTTGTGGAGTTCTGGCATTACTATACTCTTGTTTTATTCCCTTGTTGCCACAAAATTCAAGCATATCTCTATTCTTAAATTCTGTGCCATTATCTGATCTAATGATTTTAACTCTATGACTAAGCTGGTTTTCAATCTGCCTAATAAAGGTCTGAATTATGCCACTAGTTTCATCCTTAGAAGCCAAAAAGAAAACCCAACAAAACCTGGTACAATCATCAGTGATAACAAGACAATAACTTGCATGATTTATGCTTTTCACAGAAGTAGGACCAAAAAGATCCATATGCAAGGTGTGAAGTGGCTTGGTGATCAGTCTTTCTAACTTGGCCTTGCAAGAGGCCCTATGTTGTTTGCCTTTATGGCAGGCAACACATGTGTGGTCATTTTTGAAAACCTTGGAAGGTAAACCTCTGACAAGATTTCCCTTCACAAGTTTGTTTAGATTTTTAAAATTGATATGACCTAATCTTCTATGCCACAATTTAGATTCATCAGATGTGGCCTTAGCAATCAAACAGGCAAAACCTTTAGCAGGAGAAGGTGTCTTCATGTCAAAACTGTACATGTTGTGATGTCTAGGGACCTTTAAGAGTATCTGATTTTCATCAGGCATCTTAAAGTCAGAAGACACCACAAGACATTCAGTCTCAGTAAAAAGAACCTTATGCTGCTTATCACAAATTTGTGATATTGAGAAAAGGTTAAAATGCCCTAATTCTTTCACAAAGGACACACTGTCAAAATCTAAATTACCTACTCTTATTCTACCTTTTCCAGAAATGTAGCCTTTGCTACCTCCAAAGGTAACAGATCCCCCATTGAATTCTTCAAAATCCTCTAGTTGATCCTTGTTACCTGTCATGTGCCCTGAGCACCCACTATCAAAAATACCTCTATCTACCATGTTCTTCAGTGGATGTTCCTGCACCAGAAATAGAGAAATTAGTTTTACACACTAGGGACCTCAAGCCTTTGCAGCTTGGGTCTGCCATTGTGACCATCAGCATTTACACAGTTCTAATAAATTAGGTCCACTATTATAAATTGAAGTTTGGTCCTTGATTCCTCTAATTAAAACTTGCTGAGGGGTCTTAACAGCAGATTCCACCAACTTCCATTTACATGCATTCAGCATGAGCCATTTTGTGAGCTTGTAAGACTTTGCAAAAGGTCTTCTTACAAATGAATATGATGTTGAAAAATCCCTTCTTTGATTAATTTGATCCATCTGTGGTCTTTTGGGACTTAAACTGTTTGAGGTCTTGTGAGGTGTTGATTGTCTAGGTCTAACAGTATTAATATTAGAACTAACAGCATTAACATTTGCCCTAACAGAATTAACATTTGTCCAACCAGTATTAATATGAGGCCTAACAGAATTAAACTTTGGCCTACCAGCATTAATTGTACTATCTAGGGAACAAAATTTAAATTTGAGTGATTAATCTTGTTTGCATTTGTCCATACTGGTTTTGCCACCCCATTACCAGTATTAACAACCCTCTTAACCTCAGCTTCCCTTTCCATTTTCTTTTCATAGTAGTCACAATCTTTAATCAAATGATTTAGACTACCACAAACAAAACATTTCTTCTTTGTAAAAGAGTAACCTTCCCCTAGTTCTCTTTTCATCATATCATTCTAATTTTTTCTATCAACTTGATATGTTTCTTTATCTTTGAGTGGTTGCCTAGGAGTTTTTATGTGTGAGACACAACTAGGTTCAACTTCTTTTGATTTTGGAGCAGACACATCTTTTTCCTTAGTTACTTTCAATCTTGACTTAGACATCTCATTTGATTCACTTAAACTTTCTGATTCAGTCTCAAAAGAGTGCTCAGAGGTATTTTCACAAGATCCTCCACTGTCATTGGATTGACAGGAAGAATGCTCAGAAACTTTGTCATCTGACACACTAATTTCAGGTGTTTGAGGACCCTTTTTACCATAGACAAACAAAGAATCATCAACTTCCTCTTGTGGGATAGGAGTATAATCTCCACTTAAAGGAGGTGGGACACCTTTAAAATCATTGGTCTTTGTAAATCTACTGTACACAGGTTTTCCTATGAAATCCTCTTTTGAACACTTAAAAACAGAAGAATTCATTTCTTCCTCATAACTTAGAACCTCATCGTTTGATTGTATTTCATACTCTAAGCCAAGTTTATCATTTGAACTCATGCCAGAATTAATTAATTTTCAAAGATTCTTGGAAGAATCTTTCCATGAATCTACTATTTTTTGCAATTGTTCCTTTTCTTTTACATCTTTCATTCCTATTCTCCTATATCTCTTAAGCTTTTCATCTTTTTCATGTATTTCATTTGCTTGAAATCAAGCTCTTTGTGTCATTTAGAGAAAGGTGCTGTTTTTGAGAAGTAACAAGTCGAGCTTCTAATTTCTTAACAACTTGACTATATGCAAGTAATTGTGCTTCTTGTTCACCTAACTGATTTATTTGTTCATCATACAATAGTTTAAGCTTGTTATATGAATCAATGCAAGTTTTAGAACACAAAGATACCTCATTGTTTGAGCTGATAGCCATAAGTGCATGATTGGTTTCTTCAGCTTCAGTAATGTTCTAACCCAATGCAATCCATCATCCATTGTCAGCAAACCCATCTGATTCGTCTCTTTGCTTCCCAGCTTCTTTGATGTTGATAAAGGGAAATCTCTCTTCTTCTTTCCATCATATGTCCCCTTTGCTGTACATTCCCTAGCAAAGTGACCAGTGTTGTGACAATTGAAGCACTCAAGCTTATTTTTGTCAAATCCAACAGGTGTTTTTCCATCCACACGAACTCTCCTTCCTGTTTTCTTGTAGAACTTCTTTATACGAATAGCAATCATTGCTATTTGCCAATTGATGTCCATTTCTTCAATATCTACATCATCTATCTGTTCCAAAACTTCACGAAGTAAGTCTAAATCCTCAGTTTGTTTGGCAAAGAGGGAATAAATTACTTCACCAGCAAAACCAGCAAGAACTTCTTTTTCAGGAATATTGGGTGAAGAAGTAGAAGGAGTGCAAGAACGGTATGCACTAGAAAAACCAGACTTAACCTTATTAGTGCTACTTTAGCAACATTTTGAGCACTTGAAGATGCTTTTGAAGCACCTTGAATTTCTTACTCAAAAACTCTAAGGTTATTGTACAAATCATCAATAGATAAATAGTCAATCTCTGGATTAGTCCTCATTGTCATTGCCAAATTGGACCATGCTGAAGGCAAAGATCTAAGAAACTTATAATTTGCATCTTCTGTTGATTCTTCAGCACCATGAGCTTCCAATTGAGAAAGTAACCGTTGAAACCTGTCATATCCCTTTTCTAGTCCTTCAAATTATCCTCAGCGTTCCGACACCGGAGATACACCCGGTTCGTCACGTACGGGGGTGTGTATGGTATAGGGGGGGGGGGGGGGGGGGGGGGGGCGGGTGAGGGGGGGGTGGTGGTGGGGGGGGAGGTGGGTGTGGGGAGGGGTGTGTGGGGGGTTAGGGGGATGGGGGGGGAATTTGGGTAATTAGTTGGCTTTGGGTTAGTTGTTTAGGTGTTTTGGGCATCGTATGTTGATCTTCACATAATGGTGGACAGGAATTGGGGAGTTTTGGTAAGGGTGTTTTAAGGGAGATGCGATGGTCTCAGCATGAGGTTACTTAGGAGCGACTTATAGTGTGCGATAGCGAGTTTTGATAAAAAGAATTAGGGAATGTAGATTAGGAAGTTGTTGTGTGAATTTTAAACATCATCAGTGTTGAGGTTGGGAGTTAACCTAGTGATATGTTGTGGAAGATTAATTGAATTGAATAGATTATATTTGGTGTGAGGTGTGGTTAGGGAATTATGTATATAATTGTTTTATGTAAGGAATAGAAGTGTGGATTCTGATGTTTAGAAGTTATGATGTATCGGGGTTTAGGTAATTATAGAATAATAAAATTAATGTCAATGGGTATTTGAGATTTTGTGGTGTTAAAATGATGTTGTTATAAGTGAATATTATTGATGGGGTCATTGGTATCAGAATTATGGTATGATAATATAATTTTGCCCATATATCATACTCCTCCTTCTTCAGAATTGGAAGTTTGATATTTGAGATAGTAGTAGTTTGGGGAATCACTTGTTGTGGTTGTTTGGGTGCAGCACCAGCTTCTGATGCATTTTCATGGTTTGGTTCGTCACCATCACTGAGATGTTGTGAGAAATCATCATTTGCAGGGTTAGACATTTTGAAAAGATTTGAAGTAGGGTGTTTGTTTATGGTTCTTTGTGATTCTTCTTTCTCAGAGTCCCTCTAAAGGCTCTGATACCACTTGTAGGTCCTTGGTATAGGATCTGACTAGCCTTTGTAAGACGTTAGATAACTTAGATAAATCTAAATTAACTATATGAGAGACTTTGACTATGAAATTCAAGTGCTAATGCGGAATCTTAACAAAAGAATAAAGAAGAAACGATAATACTAAATTGCTATTAAGCTCTATGCTTCTATTGATATTTCAATCACTTACTCGTACATAACATTGTGCCTTAGGGTTCCTCTTATACACCAAGGAAACCCTAATGGGCTTTACAAACGTCAAAGGATAATACATATCCTTTCCTAAGATATCTCCTAAGATATCTCTAAGATAACTATTACTATTCTGTTACATAAACAGACTTAACTATAAACAGAACTAACTATGACCAGTACTAACTCTAGTACTGCTACTCTACCAGTACTAACTTAGTACTGCCAGACTTAACTTAGTACTGCCAGTATTAACTCAATACTAACAGAACTAACTATAACTACCAGACTTAACTGTTATACTACCAGTATTAAGTCTGTTACAATCTATTTTTCCCAACAGTCATCATACCTCATATTTCATTAAAATACTATTTTATATAAAATATACCCTACTAAATATCCCATTAAATACCCACTCACACTCACAAAACAAATAATATATATTAAAATAAAACATGGGACCACAATTTGGCACTCCTAACCAAATGTAAGTATGTAACTGGATCACCAAACAACACTCTTTTTCTTTTGCATGGCCTGTGAGGGGTGTTGGTTTTTTGGTCTTCGCGCATGAGGCCCCCCTCACGGATGGGTGCTCACCCACCATTACTTCTAGCCTAAAGTTATTTGAATGATGTTTGTTTTGGTTGTATGTAGGGGTGTCAAAAAAGCCGACCCGAACCCGACCCGAGCCTATTCGGGTCGGGTCCCTCGGGTCAAAAATCTTATTCGGGTTATTCGGGTCAACCCGAATGACCCGAGTTCTAAATATGGTCTGGTCTCGGGTTGAAATGTTTTGGCTAAATCAGGTTGGGGTCAACCCGATTGATCCGAATATTTTTTTAAATTTTTTTTCAATATAAATTAATAGATTTTCTATTTAAAAAAGTAAAAAAAAAGATTTTTTTTTGTTATTTTACTCAAATTCGGGTTGACCCGAACCCGAATTGACCTGAACCCGAGTAATCCGAGTTTTAAACAAGGTCGGGTTCGGGTATGGTTTTTTGAACTTTGAACCGAATTGACCTGACCCGATTGACCCAAACCCGACCGACCCGACCCGATTCACACCCCTAGTTGTATGTGTTTTACTAGCTAATTCATCAAACATGTTTTCTATTAAAACATATGCGGAAGAAGAAGTGGATTTGAATCTCTGTAAATTGTTTTGCTCGAAATGAATGTAGAAGAAATATTGAGGAAAATGAACTTATTAGAAGATGTGAAAGTGTTTAGTGGGTGGTTAAGAGTTGGTCACAAAAAGACAAAACAATTATCATATTTATATTTTAAAATTTAAAATTTTTATAGTTTAGACAAAACAACTATCATACTTTTTGGTATGTACATTTGATTTTATAAATATATACTTTTACTAAACAACATAAATTAGTTTTTTTTAAAGATAACTAGTTGAAAAACTACTAGTAAAAAGTATTTTATAAACTTATTCACATGTATATAATAAAAAATTATTGTATTGAATTTGATTATTGTTGTTGCTTTAAATTATCAAATTAAAACAACTTTGTTGCCTATAATCACACATGATCTGACCCGACCCGACCCGACTTGTTTCAAATTACACCAAAAACCTATCATTGCTCGATGCCCCCTGTAATCAAATTTCCTAGGTCCACCACTGTCTTTTTCCATCTTATGGTTTAATGTTGTTACACGTGTGTGAGATTAACTAAGCCTATCAATTGTTATAAATATTCTCATGCTTTTCAGTTACAAATTTGCTCCATGTTGGCTTTACGTATGACATAGATAATTTGTTGTGACTAGGGTACAAGTGATTGATTTCTTGGTATTTTGATTGTTGTATGGGAATAAAAGTGGGAGGGTTACTTATATTATTATATCTGAAGTAGTGTGGTTGTTGGGTTACATTCAAGTTTAATTTTTTTTTGAAAGGCGGCATATTATTAGAAAAGAACTAGCAAGGCGCTAGAAATTACAAAGGCGATTTAAGCCAGTCAGTCCAACTAATACATTTTTTTCCTTTAGATTTTAACCAAGAAAAAGAAAAACACTGAATGTTATCAAAAACTTCACATTTTCTCATGTCTTAAGAATTGAAAATGTGGTTATTCCTAAAACGCCAAAGCATCCAATAAGTGATGGCGAAAATGACATAAGCTCGGTCTTTCTTGACTTTTGAAGCTTTCCACGAGGTGTACCATATGTCCCATTCATCACAGGAAGATAACGTCGAGATTTTAAGCTCACACCAACCACGAACAAGCCTCTAAATATTGGAAGCTGCACTACAAGAGAAAAAGGCATGAGAATTGGACTCAACATGCTCGAAACATACTGGACATAATATCGAATCAATATCCAAACCACGAGATGAAAGGTTAAGACGATGAGGAAGTCTATCAAGAAGCATTAAGTGGTCGTTGAGTTGCATTCAGAAAAAGAAAACGTATACTACGACACCATCAACAAACTAAACTTTACACTCCACCGCGTTTAAACAAATACTTCTAATGATGAGTCTTCAACTCAATATAGTGTACGTGGCTTAAACGACTTGTGAAACGTCGACCACCCGATACCGAAGCGCTGACCCGAACTTTGCGTTGCTAGAACAAATACAACTAGTTTTATTCAATGTACGTTGTTGAAATATGGTAACACAACCACTCACGCACTTCTAATATTAAACCAAAAAAATCATCATAACCTATCACGAATAAATAGTATTTGCGTGATGAGTAAATATAAGTTAATCTCGTAAAGCAATCTAACCAAGTTCAAAGCTTGCCTTATAATTTTCGAGTTGAGTTCAATCTCTGTCAAGCTCGAGCTCAACTTGACTCGATTACGGTCCTACCCCATAGAAGAAGAGAGTTCACCACTAAATCTTAAAGAAGGAAAAGATAGTAACCCATGTCTACTTGGGTGTTTGTTTTCAAAGCAAAAAGCAAATGAGACTACCAACAAACCTAAACAACATCAATGCTGGTTGGATAGACCTAGCATTAATACAAATTTATACAGGTGATGGTAGGTAGATGAAGGGAAATTACTTACACTATCAACAAACCAAAGTTAATGAGAAGCCATGATATCTTTTGAGCTATTTCCTTTCATGAACTGCTACCATAGAAGTGATCATTACGGCAATGTTGAGGTTCATATTATGAATTATCTTACAGTATATCAAAAGCTAGCAAAATCAAAGTAAGCCATTAGTTCTGATACGTTGATAAGTTTAATTTGGTTAAAACATAGATCTTTTGAATCAATTTGTAATCACGCTCAGACCTCACAAAAATCTCGAAATATAAAAGAACCCCGACTTATAAAACCTCGACAACCCACTTCCCAACCATTGACCCCAACTTTACATTGCTATAATTTTGCTTTAAACTAATACGATTTGTTTAATTCACTGTACATTATTGGAATGTTGGCATATATATTCATTGATCATGTTATATATAATTTGAAAACTTGATTTTCTAAGTTAATACTCATATTGACTCGGGTTTTCTTGAGATTCAAAGACATTCTTTTTGTTAGATATCGGTCGTAGTACTTTGAACCTAAACTGACACGATTGGGTTACAAATCCTACTATCTTCTGTATATCGGCCACTATTACCCATTGACTTGTGTCTTGTTTTTGATGTTGGTGTTTATATGATTTGTATCCATTAGCTTCTTACTAAGGGTTTTTTTACGAGATATATATAATATATTTGTTGTTAAATGGGTCAAGTCCATAAATGACTAACATACTTATCTCAAAGTATTGATGTTCCTAGTGAAGTGCATAAAAGTACACCAAAACATGTATACATTCAAATTTTAGACAAAAATGAATAACTTTTGAGTGATTTGACTAATATACCCTTTTGTTCATCAATCTTCATCTTTCTCATTTACAAACCCAGATTCCGGCGATTATTTCCGGCAACCAACCAGCAATTCCGATAAGTATTGGGTCCATTTCATAATACTTTAACCCAAATACCTAATACAATTCTATTTAAATCCAAAATTAAATAAATAATTCTAGATTAAAGCCAAAATTACTTAAACTAAAGCCAAACACATGCCCCAATATAAAAAAACAAAAAAAAAGTAAACTAAAAATCCTCATCCCACTTAAAAACCATCCTAAACCAAACCCACAAATAAAAATCCTAGATCTGCCTTTCTAAAAAAATAAAAATAAAATCCTAGATCTTATAAAAAACCATCTCTCTGTTCTTGAAACCCCACAAAACATATCTTTCTATCTTCTTGGACGTAGTTCTTGATGATGCGTTGTTGTTCACGAGTGTACGACCCTGAACCATAGTTAATTTCGAAACACAAGTGGGATTTGGTTTGTCAAAACACAGGTGGGATTTGGTTTGTCAAAATACATGTGGGTTTTGGTTTTGAAACAGAGGTGGGATGATTTATAAATGTGGGTTTTGGTTTATAAAGGCGGGTTTTAGAATATGAATGTAGATAAAGGTGGGTGGGTTTCTTGTGTATTAATCTTGAAGGTGGTTTTTTTTTTAAATATTGGCTGTGAATGTTCTTGAGCTTGTTATGGATGTGGTTATAAATTTGAAGCATGGGAGTCAAGTCAATAGTACGAGTTAAGTTACTAGATGAAGATGAATCTTGGCTGGATGTGGATTCTAAATATTGGTTGGATTTGTTTTTGGACTGTGAATGTTCTTTCAGGAAATAATCGCCGGAATTTGGGTTTGTAAATGAGACAGATGAAGATGAATAATAAAAAGGGTATATTAGTCAAATCATTTAAAAGTTATTCATTTTTGTCTAAAATTTGAATGTATACATGTTTTGGTGTACTTTTATGCACTTCACTAGGAACATCAGTACATTGAGATAAGTATCTTAGTCATTTATGGACTTGACCCTTGTTAAAAAAAGAGAGTTAATAATCATATTTTGAAAACCCAAAAATTACCATTAGGATCAACCGCCCAACTAAAAAACACAATCTGCCTTTTTTCACTTGTATAATTTCTTTTAGAATTTTAAATTTTGGTAAAATAAGTTTTAACTTAGTTTATTACATGTGGAATTATTAAAAGAAATATCAATAGAAAGAAGTAACTAGTTGTGAGATGTAACCATACGACTAGGCATAAAAGGGTATGAAGCACACGTTCTCTCCTTCTCTTCACCCATTAATGTTGCTACATCTCCTCTTCTTCACACATGGTCATTCTACTCTTTGTGTGTGTGAGAGTGTGTAGCGGGTTTGTTGTTAAATTTTACAAGGTTTAGTGATTCATTTAGTTGAATAATAGATGTTCATGTGGAAGTGATGTAGCAAATGCCCACCCAACAGCCACCTAATATTTATTACGTTCTTTCTAATAGTGGAATAAGGTATAGAAAGCAAAATGAGTAATAATTAGTAGTACATATAGTATTTATAGGTCTTAACCATCTAATTTTTATAGTTTCCAGTATGGATCTTGTTGAATTGTTCATCTAAATTATGTACACCATTGCCTGAAAAAAATCAACGTATAACTTAGAGGGCGCTTGGTTCAAATGAAGTAATGACAATGATAAAAGCAATAGGAATACTAAGGAATGCAATGAGTATTATATTATCATTGATTTTGCTTGGTTCATACTACGACTACATAAAACACACACGCCTCCGTGTAAATTATTTATATCCGAAATAAAAATTTTATTTATTTACTTCAGTTTGACATAAAACCTTAATATTTGAGATTTAGATACTCCTAATAAACAAGATCAGTGTTATTTATAGGAGCAAACATATAATAAATTTTGATAAATACAATGACAAACTTTCAAATATTTTATTCAACATTGATTAAACATGTACTAGTATATATTAGAAAGATGAACATTATCTACGTGAACATATAAAGTATACTACTTATAACAAAAAACATCGTTAATAAATAAATAAAAATGTGAATTTCATTAGGTAAAAAGTGAAATGGAAAAAAATATGAAATATAAGTGTCGAAAGAAACTAAAATAAGAAGTAGATCACGGAGTTGACGGTTACATGGGGTAATCAATACCATAACCCTCATTTTGTTGAGTAATGACTAATTACCCTGTTTTGGGTAATGCTTCATTCCTTTATAGCAAACCAAGCATTGTTAATGATTGTTATTCTCATTCCTCACCCTTTAATACCCCCAACCAAGCATACCCTTAATACTTATATTCACGAAAGAAAAATGATTGGGTTACTTAAAAAAAGTGAATAACTATGTGCCTAATATATGTAGAAGTAAGTTATTGTTTTGTGAAAAAGTAAGTCTGTCTCCAACAACACATGAGTTTAGGCACATAATTAAGCATACCAGTTAGGCATCTCATTCAAAGCTCTTTGAAAAAAAATACTAAATGCTAGCCATTAGGTTCACTCAAAAAAACCACAATCAGCTTTTTTATTTTAGTTACTTATATACATTATGCCTTTTATTTTAATTACTTATATACATTTTGCCTAGCTTAGAAAATACCACAATGGAGAATGTGCTGATCTTTTGCTAGATTGTTACTAATCTTTTGCTAAAAACAATACAATATTTTGATCCATTGTTAATTTGATACATATCTTAATTACAAGGAACTTTCAACTTTCAAAATTTAAAATATATTGTAACTTTTAAAACTTTGTAGTTGCATTTAAGAAAGTTAATAAATTTGAGACATTGAATTGGAAGGTAGGAACATTTGTTGTGACTTTTAACACCCTCATTTACTAATGCAAGAACTTTCCTAGGTCTGTTTTCTCGATTTAGGCCCGAACTGAACCGAAACGAGCCAAACCAAAACATAAAGCCATACATATATAAAAACAAAAAACCAAACCGAATAAGGTCGTTTTTTCGGTTGGACATGTTTGGCTCGGTTTATTGGTTCCGTTCAGTTTATGTTAATTTTGCTCACCCCTAGTTTAAATTTTGATCATCCTGTTTTTATAAATCTATGTATCTGAATGTGTGATTTTGGGTTTCGTATATGAATATTTTGGGGTTTTATTGGATTGAATGGTGTTAAAAGTGGTAGCACAATTTTAGAATTACAGGAAATTATGAGCTGGATTAAATATGTGGTACAATTGTTGGTCATTCATGTTGAGTGAAATCGCATTGTGTCTATAAGGAACATATAAGCAACCATATTTAATGTCTCAAGTCAATGTTTACATACTTTATTTAAGTGTTTTAGAGTAAAGAAGTCTACAATGTAAGTATATGATCCGTGACACGGGAGGCCATAGCTTGTGTATTTTGATCATTAGGTTCTTAAGACGTAAAACATTTGTAAACCCAACTAAAAAATCTGGCCAAACATATAAACCCACACAATGTTCTATGGGCTCAACTCTCATCCGAAAAAACTCACTGAAGTTAAATGAACGACAATCAAACCTTTCGCAAAACCCCTTATAATTACAAGTCTCATCTTGATGAAAAATGATTATGTGTGTGGGAACTACTCTTGTGTTAGTTACGCAAACGTTGAAAAACTATCCACGTTACTTATTTTGTCTCAAAATAGATTTGATGCTTATGCCCCAAAGAAAAGGTTAGTGATAGAAGATCGATTTGAGATGATCACTCTCCTATTACATAATTAAACTAACAACTAAACTATTACTACTTTGAATAAACTTTTCATTCCTTTTCATTTTTTCTTCTCTTTCATTTGTAAATGCAGATTACATATTTATAGGAATAAACACTAACCGGTCACTAACTCACTATCCTATTTTCTAGGAACACTAAGAACATGGGAAACTGTAACCAAAGTCATGCATGGATATGACTAATTTAAAACTAAACGTGAACTTGGTCTTGGTCTTGGTATTGATCTTGCTCTTCATAGTTTATGCTTTAGGTCCGTATCAATACTCCCATCCTGAAAGCGATCCTTGTCCTCAAGGATCATGCTTGTGTAACCGGGGTCACATGGCTTCGAAGGTGGTTGCGGTTCGATTTAGAGAAAAACAAAGGCAGGTGGTTTGCATCGGTGTCCCGCGAAGTAATTCAACGCATTCTTGAAAAACATCTCCATGGGGCTTAAACACTTGATCATATGTGTACTGGAAACCGGGGCAAGAGACTTTATCACGGGTGAACGTTTCAGTGGTGATTTGATGTCCGTAGAATGAGAGGAGGTTTCATTGATGACATCAGTTGTGGTCTTGGTGTGGTCGGTTTTGGTGTTATCGGTGTGATCGTTAGACTCATTTGGAATGATGGTTGTAGTAACCTTGACGGTGGTGGTGTTGGTGTTTTGGGTTGTGTGTTGTTGTGAGATGACTTAGAGTACGACAGTGGACGAGGAGAAGGCGTGAACCATCGTAGCTAGTTCATCCACTAGAGCAGCCATTTTTTCCAAGGCATCTCGTGAGTAGTAATAGGTTGGAGGTGTCGAGTAAGTCAATGAAAGCACCATTGATAGAGGATCGATTTGAGATGATCACTCTCCTAATACCTAATTAAACTAACTACTAAACTACAACTACTCTTGAACTAAACTTTTCATTTCATTTTCTTCTCTTTCATTTGTAAATGCAGATTACATATTTATAGGAATAAACACCAACTGGTCACTAACTCACAATCCTATTTTCTAGGAACACTAAGAACATGGGAAACTGTAACCAAAGTCATGCATGGATATGACTAATTTAAAACTAAACGTGAACTTGGTCTTGGTCTTGCTCTTCATAGTTTATGCGTTAGGCCCGTATCAGTTAGTTATGTATATTTTCTTATATGTTTCATGTAGTCACTTAATAAAATTTGACTTTCCATCGGTGCATCGTTCTAAAATAATTTAATATTTTTTGTACAGTGATTGGTAGACTGTTCGGGCATCTAAGCCCCATATACTCATAGAGGTTATGTGAATTATCTCACAATGGTAAGGCCATCTCATCTTTCACAATAATGCTCTTAAATTGTCCAAAACCAAGCTTTTGTGTTGACTTATTTTCTTCTTTCAACTTATACCGGAGAAGTTATCTACAACAAAAATATTGTCTAGTTTTGATCCTTCCATTTGAATGTTTTTTTTATCTAAACTTATGTCATCTTATTGCTGACTTGTAACTTTTGGTAGTCATGTAAGAAGTTATTCGTGAGAATTACATGCTTAAAATCCTGTTTGTGTAGGAAAATTATCAAGTGAAGATGCGCAGGATGAATTTGTGCATAAGATAAACGAGTTTCCCTATGGTAAATCCATGTTTTACAAAGTGAAGAAGATGGGCAATCCTAGTGATCTCCGAGACACAGTAATGGGAGGAACATCATCTTAGGTCTCAACAAATCTAGCGTGAGTTTTAATTAACTTATGTTTGTAGAATATGCGTATGAAACTCTTTTTTCCCCGACTACTTTAATTGTGTTTTTGGAATAGCAGTTCTAGTGATTAAATGATTTTTCATCATTGCATATAATGTTTTTGTTTTCTCGTGATAGCAAAAAGTTTATAAGCTCACCTTTACATAAATATAAAAGTAAAAATGTGAAATATCAATAAGGCTTGAAAGTTTTATAAACAGAGTATCTCATACACTTTTGATGTTAAAAAACTAATAAAATCTTTATAGTACTACCTCCATTCCAAAATAAGTGTCCAGTTTGACTTTTTAGAGTCAAACTGGTTACCTTAACTATTTTTTTGTTATATAATTACTTGATGCAAAATATATGAATGAATTGCGTTTTAAGTGTATTTTTCATTGGTATAATTTTTATCAAATATTATATAACACAAAAGAAAATATTTAAGGTAAAAGTTGAACCATTTTGACTCTGAAAAGTCAAACTGGACACTTATTTTGGGACGGAAGGAGTACTAGTTTTTTGTATCATTATTTGATTTATTTCTACAACAGACCCCTGATGAGGCCCAATTGTTTTTTGCTTTCACAGATTTAAGCCCAACGAAAAGCACAAACATCCCAAACTCCTATATATAAACTTTAGGGTGCGTTTGATATGTAACAATGGGTAGTGTTTTGAGATACAATAAAAATTTTAAATTTCTCAATAGATGGTTCTGAGGTCTCTAGTGCGTTTGATATGTATAAGAATGGGTATTATTTTTGGGGTTAAGTCCATCTAAAAGCAACATACTTTTTGAAATGTACAAATAACATACATGTACTTAAAAAACTAGCAATATCATATACGTACTTTCAAATTCCGTTCTGTTATCATCACAAGCTTAGTTTTAACATATAAAAGTCCACGTCATATGCCATGTCGCAACATGTCCCATCATTAAGTGATATTCATAGATATATATGCATGGCGTAGTGTGGTTTTGATGTTTTTTTCTTATGTTTGTGACCCCTGTTAAGTTAGTAACTATTTGCATTATTAGTGTTAAATAAAGTTTTGGGGGGTGTTTCTCGATGATTTCTCGATAAAAGTTTTTTTGGTAGCTGTTAGAATGGAAGGTGTAACTACATACATTGTGATGGCATGCAACCTTTTTGAGTTTATTAATAGTTGATAGGAAGCATAACTAGACTAGTCAAGTATCTTTTTCCATCTTGTAGTTTGATGTTGTTACACGTATCGATTGTTACAGATGTTCTCATCATTTTCAATTACAAATCTGCTCCATGTTGGCTTTACGTATGACATAGATTCTTTGTTGTGACTAGGGGTTACTGTTGTTGCAAGTCATGTCTTCATTTACATGTGATTGATTTCTTGTGTATTTTGATTGTTGTATGGGAATAAAAGTGGGAGTGTTAGTTCTATACTTGTCAAGATCGCGAGTAAACTCGTACGATCTTACGTGCTCACTAGCTAAAATCGTGTAGAATCGTTATAGGATCGTATGTGAGGTAGGATCATATGTGAGATCGTGGAATCGCACGTAAGATCGTAGGATCGGCTCTCGATCTGATTACCAATTTGATGAGTTATCTTATTATTTTATGTTAAAACCTATATAAGACTTGTATTTTTTCTTCCTTGCTATTATATTACTTTATACCATTATATTTTGATTCAAAAGTCGTTTACAAGATGTATATTTTTCTACCATACAAAGCCATCATAAATACGCTAAAACAGAATCAAAAATTTTTTTGAGTGTGGAAATGAAGCTATTGAAACATTTAGAATATATTAACTTTTTATATTTTTGAATTTGACATGTTTACGTCGCATGTCTTTTTTTCCTATCTCACTTAGTTGTTTATTCAGCTTTGAAAACCTAAACAAATTAAATGTATTTTACTATGTTTTGCTATAGTCACATAATTTTACAAAATAAAGTTCATACAAAAAGTTGACATGACACTTGGATCATTGTTATTTCTTTCCCCCCACTGTCTCTTTATTTTGTAACAAATCATTTTGTTACACATCATTATGTAAAAAATATTTTTTAAAATTTATGTGGTTGCAACATTGCTCTTTTTATTATCATGATGTTTAAAAGTTAAATGTTTTTTACACTATATTATGAATTCGTGTTTTATATTCAACAGATATCTATAAATGTATAAAGTTACGGTCCGTCAACGCCTATTAGTAAGACAAGAAACTTTGGTGGGATCTTACGATCTCGATCCGATCTTATGATCCCGATCTTGCAAAGCAAAAAACGATCATGTGTAAGATCTCGATCTTGACAGCCTTGGTTAATTCTATTATTAATAACATATGACATGTATCTATGTTTACAACGTTTGATTCATTCTATATGAGGCATTGTTCTAATGATGAAAGTCCCAATAAACACGTCTAAAACAAACAATTATCTAACATAAATAACACAAGTAATAACTTTTCAATCGTGTAATCCTTTATTGATAAGAATCAAAGTATTACAATGTGTTATGGATCGCACAAGTTGAATGACTGTGTAAGATTAATCTTTGAACAAGTAAACTTGATAATGATATAAGTTTACAAGCGAACTTATTCAGACCCGCTGATTGAGACAGCTCATTGACAGTTAAGTTCGACAAAAGAGTAAATGACTATAATAACAACAACAATAAAAGCGATAACATTTAATCCTAACAACATTCTCTATTTATACTAATACGAGGTTGCGTCCTTAGTGGGGGTAGTTGCAACGTGTCAAGAATCTAGTGGAGGACGTACAAGGTATTTAATGCACATCTATTCTTGGAAACTACCCGCCCATACTTTAGTGAATAGTTGTGCCAACTGTTCACTACTTTTACCAATTTCGTACTTGATGCAGGCTTTAACTCAGATAACCTTTTGTCTCACCTACCAAGTTATTAGAGTTTCCAACCTAAACTTTAGAGAACAACTTAAGCTTAGTTTGTTCTTCTTCAAAGGATAATAGGATAGTCAGAATATTCCACCTCTGACTCTCCTTAGAACCACATCGTATTCCTTCTACATACCAGCTAACGAGTATGTCTTCAAGTAATCTTTGACTTCTTTGACGATATCTTTGACTTGAATACATTTGTGATTGCTCGCTGAGGCTTTGCACTCAGCAAGTCCTTCAATACCCGACGATGTCTATCAGCGGGTCTTTCAATACTTAGCCTAATTTCTGTTTAAATCTAAGCACTGATCATTGGGCTCTAAATCGGCCCAACAATCTCCCTCCATTTGAATATAAATTGAGCTAAGTAAAAAAATTAAAGTAAGTGAGACACATCTTCTTCTTACAAATAATTTTAACAGAGCAAAGGACAAAAAATAACCATTAATTCATTACATGTCTTAGCCCAAACCATCTAAGTTATCTTTTATAAATTTTCTAGCCTGATTCACATCATTCCTAGCTTCTATTGTCATCTCCATTTTCTTGAACATTTCTTCAGCCTCTGGAGTACCTCTTTGAATAGCCCCTTGTAGTCTGATCAGCTGAGTATTAGTGGCTAGATGGAATTCTTCTTCTCTTTGAAATACTAAGTCAAAATTACCATTGTAATAGAAGATTCCTGATTCAGGTTCTCTAATGACTTGACCTCTTGATCCTTTAATGCCTAGGGGAGGAATCAAATTCGTCTGCATCCCATCAACCACTATATTTTCTTTTACAAACACTTCTTGTAGGATGTCTGAGGTTCTTTTCCTTTTCCTGTCATCTACTGAGATTCCTAAGGTTGATAGTTCATGTGGAGGTTGGATGCCTAACTTCTTTACTTGAGTTAGAACCCACTCAAATTTAGCTTTGAGGCTCTAAAGTAGTAAATCATTTGACTTGACTTTTGACTTGGATGTTAGAGCATGTACTTCAAGCCATTCATTAAACCCCAATGTCTTTAATATGAACTTTTCATAAATAGTGACGTTCCTCATAGAAGCTTCCTTAGAAGAGCTTACTTTGTAGCTGATCTTTGTGATTGGCTGATCAACCCTATGCGAGATCTGATGATTGTATTCATCTAACATCATTTTCCTTTTGGCCTCATACTTAGCTATCTTCTAAGCCTGAGCCCTGATTATAGTAAGGTTCATGATTTTTTGGAATGACATCTTAGACTTCTCTTTCTCAGCCTTGAGATCAGCTAGTCTTTTCATCTCCTTAACTTGAGCCATGACATCCTATTGGTCAGTTGCCCCTCTGGAATGAAAAACGACTTGAGACTCTGTATTTTGGGAACTGAACCACTTTCTTCCATGTAAGACATGATTTCATTCAATGGTTCTTTAGTTGCAATACCCTTACCTTTTGATTCGTCCCTAATAGGAGTTGGATCTCTTGGTGGAGTTGGCTCTCTTAGAGGAGTAGGAGAGAAAATGGATGAGGTAGTATTGTTGAGATGTTCAGTGAATTGATCAATTGTCATTGTGGTAGTATCAGGCTTATGGAAGGCTTCAGGTATGATTGACTTCAGATGTGTTGGTGATGGAATTGATGATGGGCATTGTTCTAATGATCGATTTTCTTACAAACACTTGTATTTGTTACTTGTATTTTAGTTTTGTTGGTTGTGTCTCTAGTATTTAATAGTTCTATAATTCAACATAAAATAAAAATGACTAGTCAAGTATCGTATCATCTTTTTGTTTGATACTCAGCTTGTCAAAATTCGTTACAGCTGTAGATCTTTTTAAGCAACTGATACATTTGCTTTCTTATGGTTTTGTACAACATGTTTTAAATGTTTCAGTTAGTTGTTTGTGAGCCTATTATGTATATTCCTTCTTTGTTTAACAGATGTCGCTTATACTATTGTCCCAAAAGGAGAAATGAAAGGTGAATGATGGAACATTTTCTCTGATGTGCTTTGTATTTACACTTGTATTAACAATACTTGATTCTGCTAATCTTGATTGCTAACTTTGTTCCTGATTATACAGGAGGATCTGCTATCACTGTGTTGATCTATGGCTTTTATTTGTGCAGATTTTGTTACATAGAGATTTTGTACATACACATATATAGAGATTAGCTTTATGGAATACCTTGCAATCTTTTTTTCTTATTATATAGATAACCAGCCAATATTTATTTTGATTTGAGACTTGCAAGAAAAGTCTTTGTTGCATTGATATGCCCTTTGATTAAAAGGGTCATTATTGTGGAGTTGGGAAACCATTTCTCTTTCATTATATGGCTATATGTTTACTATGTTTACAATGTTAAAAAGGATAGAGATACATATTCTGCTTCCGCGGTTGACAGTCGTACACTCTTGATTTTTCAAGGACCAACTCACCAGCTTTTTGCCTAAGAATCGAGTTCCACCGAAAGTACTCTTGAAGATGTCTTGACATCCGGTGTGATATGCATCTGAGAATCCAATCAGTTTAAAATAAGAATCTTTCGTATACTAGAGACCTATATTGACGGTTCCTCAAAGATAACAAAATATCTTTTTAACCTCCTTGAGGTACTTCTCGGTTGGCTGAGCCTGGTACTGAGCACATAAACAAATAGCATGTACAATGTACGGCCTGCTTGACGTAAGATACATTAGGGCACCGATCATGCTTCGATATTTTGTTGCATCAATGGGAGTCCCATTCTTGTTAAGATCAAGCTTGTTTTTTTGTCTCCATTGGTGTACCAATGGGATCACAAGTTTCCATTCTATAATTTTTTAGGACTTCAAGCACGTAGTTGGACTGGTTTATGAAGATGCCAAGGGAGGATTGATTGACTTGTAAATCAAGGAAAATCATCATTTCCCCTATCATCGACATTCAAGCAACCGAATTCTCTTTACTATGTTTCTTGAATTGAAAACACACACATTTGGATAACAGTTTTATATATACTATAATAATATAGCCTTAAGAGTAATAATGAAAATTACCAAGTTACCCTTGATAAAATTCACTCTTAAAAATATATATAACATAATATATAATACGTATATTTAACCGGGTAAATATGATCACTCGGGTCGTTTCCCCAACGACTAGTGAAATTGAAACCTCGTTTAAGCTTGGATTCTGATTTGAATGAAGCAAATATATTTTTGGTAATCTATATCTACTAAATAAAAAGCAACAATTAAAATGGACAATTGAAAACAATTAAACAATTAAACTAATACAGAAAACAAATAAAACGCGACAATTAAGCAAACCTACTAAATTTAAACCCTAAAATTGCAAATTAAGTTTCTAAACCTAAATTATGATAAAATAAAATTTTAAGAAAAAGAAAAATATTTTTTTAGATTATTTTTGAATTTTTTAAGAATTAAAAACTATTTAAAACTAATTAAATCCTAGAAAATATAAAAAAATATATATAAAAATAATTGAAATTAATTTTTTCCTAAATAAAATAAGTAAAAATAAATTTTTAGAAAAAAAAGAATTACTATTTTTGGCTTTTTAGATTTTTAGATATGATTTTTCTAAAATTTAAACTAATTAAAAACTATAAAAAATAATAAAACTATTAAAAATTAAATCCTAAATTTTTTATAAAAATTACACTAAATACAGAAAATGTGCAGAAATTTTATAAAAATAAAAGCCCTAATTTTTACTTTTTATTTAAACTTTAATTAAACTAATTAAAATCTGACCCTAATTATTAATTAAAATTAATTAAAACTAATTAACAACTATCCTAGGGACTAATAGCGCAAAAGGGAAAAAGACTAACTGAGCTAAAACAACTAACAGGCAAGGACTAACTAAGACACAAATAAAATTTGAAAGTTACACAAACAGTCCCTGAGACCCAACCCCGACTTCACCCCAAGTCCTTTTAAGCCCAAATTAAGATGACTTCTTAAAAAGTGCTTATGAGAGAAAACTAAAAAAAACAAAAAAACAAAAAACAAAGTTGTAGAAAAAGCTAGTGGGAACAATTTTAATGAAAACACTATGGGCTGAAACCAACTGATAAGCTCAATAAGAGCTTATCTTTAAGCTGACTTCAGTGGGAAGGCTTTATCTCAAGGTTTTAGTAAATAAGCTGTAAAAAGCTCAAAATGAGTTCAAAATGAAAACCAAAAGAAGTTTTGCAAAGCTTATAAGTTGCTTGAGCTTATTGTGAAAAGAAAATAGAGCTAGAAATTTATTTAAGCTACTGAATCTAAGGAACAAAATAGCAAACTCAGGAAATAAGCAAAAGTGCATGAAATTTAGATAAGCTAAAACACATGAAAAGGACAAACTAGATTATGAGCTATAGAGAACTTATTAAGCTACTTATTATCTATCTATTTAAGCAACAAAAACTACTACCTTAAGCTAGAATTTAGATTTTAAGAAACTAAATATTAATCCTACTATTTTTGGCTTTTCTTGGCTGATAAGCTGTTTTTAAAGCAAAATTTAAGCTAGCAATCTAGTTTGGAAAAGAAAAATAAGCCCTATCCTATATTAAGCTATATAAAAACTATCTTAAACCTAAACCTAAGCTCCTAACTTCTACAATTACTAGCTAAAATTATATCTCAAAGTGACAGCAGGAACTGAGTTGTTCCTGCTGGTGCACTTTGCACAAACACAAAACCAATGGTGCAGGATACCTAAATGGTGATCCTGCACTTGGACACACTCCCTTAGAGTGTACAAACACAAATCAAGCTCACATAAAAGCTCAAGGAGCTTAAATCAAGTTTTAACAATCACACTTTAGACAAAAACCTCCCCTGGTGCTGACAGATACATAATAAGCCTTAACTTCCTTAAAATTCCAAACTAAACTCTTAATTCTATTTAAAACTTGATTACTTAATAAAACTCAGCTTACCAAAGTATTTTGCCCAATTTTAATTGACTTATGGTGGTCAAAATTACTTAAACCAAACACCCCTTTCAGAAATGAGCAATTTAAGAAAAGCTAAAAAATGAAATCTAATGACAACAATTTGATAACCAGACATTTTTTAGCTTAACAGTAACTTACTTAACCTAATTTAACAGCTAAATAAGCATTAATCTAGACATAAGCTATTTTATCTATTTTTGGATTTTCAAGGTTTTATGACAAGATTTAAGCAAAACTATGATCTACACTAAGAATAACAAAAATAGATTAACTTATAAGATATATGAGCTAGATAAAACATAAATAAGTACTAATAAGCTAATCTGAATAAGCTAATAAGCAGATCTAATTAAGAAGCTATTTAACTACTATTAAGGCTAAAATTTAAGACAAAAGAAATTTAAATGGAAACTAACCCTTGACTTCAGCTAAACAAAAGTTTATGCTCAAATTGAGCTTATCAACAAGCTCTCCTAGCTAATTTATAAGCTAGGAGTAAAAGTTCATCTTGGTTATCCATTTCAACCAACTTCCAAAAGCTCTCCATTCATATGCAAAGGTAGTTAATAGAATTTAAGCTGATTTAAAGTAAGATTAAGGTGAGTTGAGCTCAATTTTAGCTTATAGACTAAAAGAGCATATTGAATGGCTTATATGATCTAGCTTAGCATTTAATAGAAACTTAGAGCTTATTTGGTAAAACAAGAGAGCTTAAAAGAGATTTAATTCAACTGTATTTCATTAATTAAAGCTTGTTACAATACTTGAAAGAGAATTACAATGATTAGAGAGAAAATTAAGCTAAAAGTTGAAATTAAGCTAAAATCTATCCTAAAAGCTACGTGTATGTGTGTGAAGAGTGAGGCCCTATTTATAGGTGCTAAAAGAAGCTTCTAGGTTCCTTGTCTTCATCTCCAAGTCTTTAATCTCATCCCTTGATTCTCTTAATCATTGGATCATGAATATTAGCCGTTGGATCATTGTGGTTACTTGAGGATTGCCAAGCTGTCACCCTATGATTGTGACAGCTTGTGCTACTTATGTGAGTGATTTGAGAGCAAAACCCACCAATAAGTGTGCTTTCACCATGGCTGACGTATACTTGAGTGAGAGAGAGCTTAAGCTAACCATTGAGATGACCCCACCTTAGTGCTTAGAAGCCCATGAATTGACGATCTTAACCCTTAATTTTCAATCGCCCTTTGATAATTACAGTGTGGTGAAACGAGGGTGACGATGAACAGTAATTCCCTCCTTGGCGCCTTTTTAAACTAAAAAACAGGTAAAACATTTTTAAACTTTAGGTTAATGACACAAATGGTCCTTGTCTTTGTTTCCCTCTTTTGTAGTTATAATTAGGTTTGGGAAATTGATGGTTTAGTCCCTGGAGTTTAGGAAAAAGGGAATTGGACTAGGATTTGGGCCTAAGGATCCGGGTATGTGGTTTTTGGGTTTTTCAGGCCCATTAAGGTTTTTTAAGGCCCAATAAGAGGTGAGGGGCTATTTTTGGACTTTAGTGAAACTTGAAGGGTGAAAATGGAATGTTTTTTGGTTTTGTCTTTTATTGGTTAACCAATGTTTGACTGGATTTGACTTTTCTGGCTTTGGCTTTGAATCTTAAGCTTCTTTTTGTACTCTTCTGATTCTCGTATCCGAGCTTGCCCGTTTTGACTGTATTTTTGATATATCCGTACATACACACACAAAACACAAATACAAGCATATTTTTGCCATTTTTAGACTGTTTTAGGTTTGATTGGGTTATTTTAGGTATTAACGGATATGTGTATTTTACACTTATCAATAGTGCAAATATTACGATATTTAATTTATACAGTCTTTTTGTGTTTTTGTGATAACAAACATGTAACCTTTACATAGAGTAAAATGTGCAAGTTACTTGTAACCACGAATCATCAAAGCATACATTCATCAACTTCTCAAGTATGCTTCAACACACGTTTGAATATGATCAAACCATTTAACAAACCATAGAAAATGTTTAAATAATATTTTGGTGTCGCTACGTAAAAGTTGACATAAACATTTTTATTTAGACATAAGTTTTCACTTGGCGTAAATCATTTAAGGTACAAATAAAGGTATCGTAAAACTTGATTTACAATGTGTCTTATTTCAATCATACATCATAAAAAATCCACAAGATCTATTAAGAGCCCCAGGTTTAGTAACACCATAACACCATTTTTTGACTG
>BQNB010028644.1:9672-56457 GCA_026074375.1 Tanacetum coccineum
CGTGAACAATAAGACACTCATCTTATTATTCAAATCTTTCACAACTATGTGAATTTAAAACAAGTATTCAGAAAGTTTACTCAGATAACAATTTAGCTGTCTTGTAAAGAAATAGTTGAGAGTGTTGGAAACTTGAATGATTTTATCATTCTAAACATGTTCATTGTCGGTTAACAGTATGGGAATATTCTTATGTAAGGCAAATGTGAATGTTGGTTAATATTCTTTGAATATATGGATTGTTTCCGCCAAACTCATGTGTATTCATAAGGGATGCATATTGGATACCCCACCTTCGAATATTTACTTTTGGATCCTCGTCATGGGTAAATGTCGAAAATGGTTTAAAAGTCGTCCTTAGACTTAAGATGCTAGCAAGTTCTGCATGTGTAGATATCACTTTTTGATTATAAGTGAAACGCTATCCTGAATAAGGTAGTTATACAGGCTATTTTTGGAAGTGATGTGGAGCATCATCTACAACACTTGTAGTCAATAAAGAATTTGTTCCTCCAATTGTTTAAATTACAGAAAGATACCATGGAACCTCTCCAGAATTAATCAGATAATTGTATGGCCGTACCCAAAGGGTAATCCAAGATAATTCTTGATTACATTTTGTATATCTGAATTATTTCTATAACGAGAAACATAATGTTAAACTACATGGAATGAGTTAGGATCCATATCTACGGTTTAACGATATTTGAAACAACGGGATGATGATTATAGCAAGAAATAAACTAACCATTATAAGCTGAGATTGTTCTTGAAACTCTTATCTCATAATATTCCTAATGTAAACATAATTGTGTGGGTTGCTAGACTTTGCCAATTATAGGTATAGGTGTTAAATGCTACTCCAACTCCCAAGTGGGAGCTGTTGGATTATGGTAGTCGGATAACATTTATACATTACGAAAAGTAAACTAGGTATGATGTAATATGTTCGCCGTATATCTGTTCCTATAATCGCTGCCTTGATTTAAGAGATTCAAAACAATGAAAAATAAAATTATTCAAGTATTGTTTGTGAATAAATTAATCAATTGTAAAAAGAATAGATCGATTGCTATTGGATGGTTGATACGGCATTAAAATCAGTTGGCCGGTTAATATGGGAATATCTTGGTTTATTTTTTGTTTGATAGCTTGTGGTTGGCTTGGTTGCTACTGTGATCACGTAAAAAATGAAAAAAAGAAGGTAAAGTATAACAAATAGTGTTTAGTATTGGTATCTAGTATTGGTATCGGTATATAATATTTGCATCGGGTTGGAATGGTTCTGGTTGCCCGGTTATGTTGGTTACATCTGACTCTGCATCCGTCTGGTTTTGCCTCGTGCATCGGATATTGTCTAGTTGGTTATGTCTGTTGTCTGCGGTGCGGTTTGAATATGCTATGGTCTGTTGTTGTCTGCTGCTGTCTGAATCTGTTGTCTGTCTGCTGTCTGTCTAAATCTGTTATCAGTCTGCTGCTGTCTGCTCTCGTTCATCCCCATATTTATGTGATTCTGTGCTATGTGCCTGCCTGATCTGTCTGCTGCTGTCTGCTCTCGTTCATCTCCGTATTTATGTAATTATGTGTTATGCACCTACCTGATCTGTCTGCTACTGTCTGCCTCATCTGCTCTTCGTCTATCTCTATTCGGATCTCTCTACTGCTGTCTGTCTGCCTGCATTTGTTTGATTTTCGGAGTTTTCTTGTCAAACTCTCAATGTAGCATTATGAGTTTAAGAGGGGTGTTAGATAATAAAAGCTTATTGGCCCGACCCACTTGTTTAGGCCCATTTATTGTTTAGGGTTTTACCTTTTGTTTGTCTTATAAATATCCGTTGTATTGTCTTAGATAATCAATTGAATAAAGCTTTGCATTGTATCTTTAGTTTCTACAATTACAAATATTTTGTGTACTGTCAGCTAGTAAAGTTGAAGTTCCAGCCTCTTCTTTTCATGGTTATAGAGCCCTGCAAGTTCAAACATTCATTACATATATTGTGTACACTGAGTTTACTCTAGACGTATCTCTAAAAGAATACCAACCTGAGCACTTTGGATTATCCCAGACAACAACCGATCTAGCAGTACATTCGAGCTGACAAAGTTGACGATTTTGTTATGTTTAAGCATGTTTTATGTTTTAGCTCATTTTGTAGAAAACCATGTTTTCTTATGTCTTTTCACTGTTTTTGTTTATATTTCATATTTTTCTTAATTGGGTTTGATTTAAAATTATCAAATATGTATTGGTTTCTTTTAATTTCAGATGGATCATAACGGTATCCATCAACTTGCTTATATATATGCTAGTGGTTTCTTTTAAGTGTAAACTCCTTTCAAGATTGCTTATATAACTAAACATAAACCATTTTTTTTAATTTAGTAGACATATCAATTTAGTAACGAAAGATTAACCGACCTGAAAGGACACAATAATGCGCTCCACCATACGTGCAATAGGCATCATAACAGATGCATAAATCTTGATTTTCGGCCTGGAAACTACCAAAAATGAGAAATAAAGATGTAGTGCATCAAGCATAAAATAATAGTGTTTGGATATTTACTTACTAAATTACATGTATATTGACCCCTTTATAATCATAAATTCAATATCATTTTGAGAACATGTTTGGGAAAAGCTCATTTGCATTGTTTATCTGTTGAGCAGCTAGGTACTTTGAGGTGTTTGAAGCATCGAAAGTGCTTCTAGTTGAGCATAGTAATCCCCGGAAACATCTCATCACAAGACACTGAAACTATAAATTGATTACCTCCTAAAACACAATGATAACAACCAACGTTACTTGGAAGTTTCTAATCAGTGACAAATCGCATGCTTTCAATTTGTATCCTTTTTTGTTCAACAACATATTTGGCAACTATAAGCCAAAGCTTCTTTTGCAAATCTATTGATACATAGCTCGAACCCAAACCTCAACCAAAATTCACTGGCACACATCTAGTACCTACTTATACACAACTGGTTTCTCACAATTATTTTAAACCAGGTCTAATGGAACCTAGTAGGAGCTAAATTTAAAAAAAGCGCATAAGCTAGAAAATAAGCTGGTATATAAGCCTATAAGTTTCAAAATAAGTTAGGACTTATAAAATATAAGCATAATTCAAATAATCTCGTAAGCCCAAAGATAAGCTTAAATGAACGATCACATATAAATTAAAAAAGATACATCCATTTGCACTTGGTTTATATACAATCATTAACAAAGTGCAAATATATCAAAATGGTATCCATTACACCCAATTTGTTAATACAAATATTCGCGCAAAAACGATATTTATATTTAATGAACTTCATGTTTTGATAATAACAAATATAATGTCATACTACGTAAAAGTTTACGTAAACAAGTTATTTAGTCGAAAGTTTACTTGACAACGACAAATCGCTTAAGGTATGAATGTGACACAGTATTAAAACAATGAGTTAATGATCAATGGTAATATTATCATTTGCATAAACCTCTTTCTAATTAAAATGATTTAATGGCGAACAATGATTAATTATAAGCTAGTTATATTAATCATGTAAGACAAAATAAGATTAACCATAAGTGGAAACAATCTTTTCAAATCTTTTCAGATCTTCCCAAATCTAGAAGATCTTTCCTTATTGGTGATAAGAAATATTTACTTCTTGAAGACATCTAATAAGAACAAGTTTTATTAAGTACAAAAACAGTATTTTGTATAGATTGGAGGTTAATCCACGAAAAAATTGACTAAGCTATGTCCCTGAGCTCCCCAACGGAATCCACCAAATACACGGAACGGATCCAACTAATGGTGGATTCGTGGGTCGCATCGAACAGCTGGGCAGGGACCAGCATTTGAAATGTCAAAGTGGTTGCCTATAAATAGCAAACCTTAATTATTCATTCTAAGACAACTATTGGACTAAATATTTTTCCACACATCTTTATCTTTTGTATATTTTTGTTTCATTACTTACGTGTTACATAATAACTACGAGTTGTGATCAAACGTCATGCCGATCAAACTCATTCCGATCAACTCATTCCACTCTTTAGTGAAGAACACTTACGAAGACGTCAAGATTCAAGTGTTAATAGTTTAGTTGTGTCATCAGTTTGTGTTAATCATTCATTCTGTATATCTTGTATTGTGTGTTGCGGCATATCATATTTGTTAGATAGGTTAGTATTAGGCATTAAAATAATAGTGTGTTAGATTGGTTCTTCTCTCAGTTTAGAAACTCGGTATTTAGCCTTAGCTACCGGAAAAAGTGTAAGGACATGTCTACGATATTTCTCCGCTCACTAAAGGGAAGTTGTTGATCCATAGTGAAGAAAACTCTCTATCAAGTTTGGGTACTTGGAGAGTTGAGTAGGTCGAAGATGGAGCTTCGATTAGCCGAACCACTATTAAATCATTGTGTCATCGGTTTGATCTTTCTTATCTTGTACTTGTTCATACTTCGTAGATTACTTATTTACTTATTGTATCGCTATCATATACACTTTTGTATATCTCTTGAGTTCACATAAGGTCAGCGAACACCCCCAAACTCTACGTATTTATTTTTAAAACGGTTATAAAAAGAATAATATTCACAATTCCACCTTCTAGTGTCCACAATTTGGTTATCAGAAAGCCTAATGACACCAAAGATCATTTAACGTATATTATAATTTAAAGCATTGAATCAATCTATGGTTATTCGGATAAATAAATATCATAGATGGGCAATCTATGCTCTTAAGAACACCATTTTTTAAAAGAGATCATTTTTATACTTGAAAAATAGATTTGAAACTTTATATGAGAAGCAAAAAGAATTAGGTCTTTGGACAATCATTATCTTGAATTGGGTATTTTCACCGGTTGGTTGCCAAAAATGAAGTTACCTAAATTTTAGAGGTTGTTCCCTTTGAAGAACAATCCGACGATCTTAAAAAGAAAATTGCTAAAAATAATGAAGCTAAAATGGTTCTTTATAATGTTTTACCTAAACAGGAATACGAAAGAATTTTTATGTGTAAAACGGCTAAAGATATTTGACAATCGTTGTTAATCACACATCAAGGTAATAGCCAAGTAAATGATAATAAAATTGATCTTCTTGATCAACAATATGAACAATTTACTATCCTTGAAGAAGAATCTATTGATATCGGTTTTGCTAGATTTAACACTATTATTACTTGTCTTAAAGCTCTTGATGAATGTTTCTCTAGCAAGAACTATGTTAGAAAGTTTTTTAGGGATCTACATCCTAAATGGAGAGCAAAGGTCACGGCGATTGAAGAATCGAATGATTTTTCATCACTAGCTCTAGACGAGCTTATCGGCAATCTAAATTAAAAGTACATGAAGTTGTCATGGAAAAAGATTCCAAAATCTATAAAGGCAAAAAAGAAAGAGTTAAGTCTATTACCTTGAAAGCTAAGAAAGAGTCAGGTGATGATGAAACTTCGACATCCGAAAGTGATGACGAAGAATATGTTATGGCCGTAAGGAACCTTAAAAGGTTCTTTAGAAGAAAGGGTAAATTTGTTAGGCAACCAAGAGAAGAAAAGAAGTAATTCCAACAAAGGGATGAGAATAAAGGAAAGAATGACTGGAAATGCTTTAGGTGCGGTGATCCAAATCATCTCATTGGAGATTGTCCAAAACCATCTCGTAACAAAGATCAAAAGGCCTTCATTGGAGGTTCTTGGAGCGATAGCAAAAACGACGCCGAAGACAAAACTAACGATGAAAATTGCCTCATGGCTCAATCATCAAATGAGGTAAATCTTAACTCTTCTTGTTATAGTGATAACGCGTCTTCTCTTGATAATGATAATATGCAAATAGAATAGGATAACTTGTGTGAAATTAGCTTAAAAATCATTAACAAAAATAAAACATTAAAAACTAAAAGAGATCTTTTAGAAAAGGAAGTTTTAGAGTTAAATGAGAAAATTAAGAAACTTGAGAGAAGTAAAGAAATTAATATTACATGTAAGTTATGTCAAGAACTTAAGCTAGAAAACGCTATACTTAAGGAAACTCAAGTTAAGTTTGTAAAATTTGATTAAAGTGCTAATTCACTAAGAGAAATGTTAAATAATCAAAATCCATATAGTTGTAAAATAGGTTTAGGATTTGATAGTAGTAAAGCGTCAACAAGCGGAACCAAACCCATGAGTTTTGTTGGGTCGTCCGCTGAAAATGCAACTGACGGATCCACCATACCTGGATCCGTGAATCGCAAAGTTGCTGAAAAATTGGCAGAACACGTTTTTAATCCACCCACGTCTTCGAGATCGGATTTTGTCATTACTAGAAAGAAACTAATACATAATAGAATTGAGGACACTACAAGAAAAATGGGAATTTGGGAGGGGAAAACCTTGCCAAATACTAAAAAAACCGTGCCAAATGCTATTTGGCACGACTTTGGCACACTTTTAACTCCGTCCCAAATATGAGGGTGCCAAATATATTTGGGTTGGGTTAAAACCGTGCTAAATAGTATTTGGCACGGTTCATGAAACAGTTTAACTTTGGGGTGCCATGAGTGAGGTATTTGGCACGGCTAATAATTTTTCGTTCCAAAATGGGCATTCGTCACTTTTATATCCCGTGTCAAATGTGTATTTTGGTACCAATTCATTTCCCGTACCGAATGCGTATTTGATACAGTTTTTATTTACCCTGCTAAAATTAACTAGGACAGTTTTAACTACCATGACAAAAGTATTTGGCACGGTTTCGTTTTGTTGTGCCAAACGTATTTGGCACATTTTTATCTGCCTTGCTATCGTGCATTAGCACCATTTTCCGTTACAAATACGTTTTAGTATACCATTGTGTCAACCAACCATCTCAAATTTTCGCAAATATAGTCAATCAAAGCCAAAAATAAAATGAACTCAATTTTATTAATCATCCATAAAATCAAGTCAACATAGTCACTTGAATACCAAAAATTAAAATACAATACGCTTTTAGAATGACAAAGTCATAACTAGAACTCGATATATATCACCAAGACGATTTATTACTAACGAAAAAAATAAAGCTCATTGGATCACGTCTTCATCATAAACCCTGCAAAATATAATATTGAAACGTTAGAAATTAAATCATATAACTTTTAGATGAATTAAGCAAAAGTTTCAAATTCATAACCAAGTTGTTGTGAAACCAACAATTCAGAACTCAAAAATGAAATCATATAACTTTCGGATGAATTAAGAAACTAATAAACAAGATTCAATGTATGAAAAAAGAGTAATAAAAAAATTAAGAAGCAAAACTTAGTCATGGATCACGATTTCCGAGACTTATTTGACCAACATTCTTTGCAATCAGCTTCATTGGGTAGCCAAGTGCCCTCTTAACAATATCCGATCCTACCTCCGGTTCAACGTTGCCAAGAGTTTCTTGAATATTGTCCACCACCTACTACAATACCTTCCTCAACGGCAGCCTAAATGACGATCGGAAATGTAACTAAATTTAGAACTGAATGTAAGAAAAAAAAGAAGCCAAAAGTGGTTTTTAAAAGTAAGAATAGATGATAATAGCCTTTGTTGCATTGAGTCCATCTTCAACTTTATGTTTCTTTTCCTAAAGTTTGGTTTCTGTTTGTGCCCCAACCTGGAACACAATGTAAACTTGAGACAAACGAATACTTCGACAGTGAGCTAAAATTAAATCCTGGAAAACTAAAACGCACCTGGATAATAAGGACAACCAGATAATTTGGCGATTCTTTCATTTAGCTTTTCTTTCCCATAGTCCTGTTCTGTGGCCTGTAACATCAAGTTCAATTTATTGTCATTATTATATAAAGAAAAAGGACTATTAGAAGTGGATATGGAAAAGAGTTGTGTGGGTTTTGGTAATTGGCTAACTTTCAGACACTGCCACTTAATACTAACTTCGGTTATGAACAACCAAACATCTTCTCCTGTTATATTAGTATTTAGCAAATCCAAACATGTTGTCATGACACGTTTGAGATTTATACAGTGTAAATTATTTTAGTCTAAGCAATAAGCAGAACCAACTGCTTATATGAAGGTGGTGGATAATAGAATGCAAAGAAGGCTACACATGCATGTATTTGTGTGTGTACACATAAGATATATTATGATACTAGTCACATCAAGAGATTTTAGCAGGTACCCAAATATTGTACAGCTACTCAAACAGTGAAACACGTTCTTTGATCCGTGTCACTTTTCCCTAATTCATGGCTGAACTTGCTATGCATAAGCGTATGCATCTTAATTTCTAAATAAAACTAGTGTTGGTATATCATAGAAGTAGAAAGAAAAAACCTAAGCAGCATGACGATTTACAGAAACAGGTCTAGTGATGTGAATGCAAGAAGGAACTAGTATAACTACCTCTGCACCATCTATCTTGCATAAAAATCTCTTTCCTCGCCAGAATTTTATGCGAACACGGCTCTTCTTTTTAAATCCCTCCTATGCAAGCTGATACGGGTAATATCAAAAGATAATGTTAATTTCAGCAAGCTGTTCATTTATGCCTAATATCCGAAATTCAAAATGGGGCTTACAGTTTAACTTCATGACCATATTCCTTGATTGGCATTTTCACCTTTGTTCTTGTTATCATCTGTATGGATCTAACCTTTTAGTTTAGCTTGTTATAGAGATAAACATTATTCAAATAAACACATTCATAAGTAAAGGATATGTGATACCTTTGAAAGCTCCAAATCTTTCAGCATCTTTTCTCCTTTGTTAATTTGCGTACCTGCATTGATAATTTGATATAACAGATAGAGATCAATGATTGCAAAAAAAAATATTGTGCGAGATGAGCAAAACCTTTATCATCAAGCTAAGTACAAACAAAATACAGTTTTATTACCCATAGATTTAGGACTTATTGTTGAGACGACCACCTGATAATAACATAATCAGTGAGACAATTGAAGACCATGAAATAATAGTTAGTTCGAATATCTGAAGGTCTTGAAAAACAAGGTACCTTATCAGCAACCAAGAAAGCTGAATAAAATCCCACCCCAAATTTACCAATCAAACTGCTGTTTGTACCAGCATTTTACTAGCCTGCAGAAGTTTTTGGATTATAAAAGAATGTTAGTTGATTTACAAAAAGGCATGAAAAACCTTCATAGAAAGTCGAGTCTGTAACTCTTAATAAGCAATAATAATTACGCCAAAAAGTAAGCTAAATTGCAAAGTTTCTGTAAAAATATTCAAGACTTGCCTGGTAAGTTCTCGAAGAAACACCTCTTTGTTGCTATAAAGACCGTTAACAATGAGGTCATAGTTCGATCATTACTATAGGAACATAAAACAGTCCGCATATCGTCTATGTGTATACCCATGATTTATGTCTGTACAAATAAACAATAATGTTTATAAATATTATTAGTTCTGCACTCAAAGCGCTCTTGAGCTTATACCAAGCGAGAACCGTTAACAATGAGGTCCATAAGTCGACTTACCTACAGAACATAAAACATCATGTTAATCAATGATATCTACAAAAAAATTAATTACTCACACTTCATACCAAGGAAAAGAATAAGCTCCATCCATAGTCTCTATTTCCTCACATCTGCTTGATACTCATATTTCTCCATATGTACATTGGGTGTATAGATACATACATACATAAAATTTAAAAATTAACAAATATTGATACATACATACATACACAAGAACTTTAGTTCTAAAATTAAGACATGACAAAAACAAAATACATTAACCCTAAAAGTAACACATACATTAACCGTAAGTTTTAATCAAGAGATGATTTACCATTGGTCGGAGAGATAGTATGGCAAATGGAAGAACAATAATGGTGAATGGAGTGAGGAGGGCGGCTGTGTTTAACTTAGGGTATTGATAAAGCCATGTTATAAAATAAAGAACCGGGCTTTATTAGTGATAAAAATTCCAGAAAGAATTATAAAGCCATGTTTTCAAAATAACTGGGTGCGTTTAGTTGGGGAAAACACTCTTGTTTCGTACAAATGTTTTATGGAAAACAAATATAGTGTTCAAATCAGTTTTTTCAATAAAATTCTCTATAAAACACAAGACATGTATTTCTCAACTTAATAAGGGGAACTACAAAACACATTTTTTTTTTTTTTTCTAGTTTTTTATAACCACCATTGTTTTCTTAAAAATTGAAAACAATATCATATGAACGCGTTTTCTATATTTTGTGAAAAATGAATCTCCTTTTTTTTTTTACAAATCTGAAAACACAAAGTGACAAAACTAAGAAAAAATTTCTCTCACTAAATGCACCCTTATTTTTGTTTTTATAGAACATGTAAATCTAGTGTGGTGTTGGGGTGAGCACGGTCCAAAGACCGGACCGAGGACCGACTTTGTCTAATATGCCGGACCGAGGACCGGACCGAAATGGTACGGTTCGGTCCGGGTCGGTCTTCGGTCCGGTCCGGTCCTACACGGCATAATCGTCGGGTTTTTGATCGGATCGAGCCGGACCGAGACCAAAAATAACAAGAACCCCGAATCGAGGACCGGACCGAAATACGTTCGGTTCGGTCCGGTTTTCCGGTCCGGTCATGTCTCCAGTCCGATATGCTCACCCCTAGTGTGGTGTTTCGAATTGTAAGTACGTGTTAGCATATCTATCAAGAATTTGAAGTATGATTAATTATAGAGATTAAAAGTTAACGATGATGGTTATTAAATAGTAGAGTAAATAAATGAAATCGGTTATAAATTTTAATATGATGTCCAAGATAACATAAACAAAATATAGTGAACACGTGCGATAAAAAAGCGTAAATCTAATCAGTTACTAAAGATGTTTCAAATACTTAAAAATTAAAAACAGTTTATAAAAATCTCCCCGACCATGTACATTCCTATTTTCCACAACATATACAAACTATTTCAAATACATAAGTATTTGGTACCAGCATTATATAATGTTCCAAATACATATATGTATTTGCCACTGGTGGTACCAACCGTTCTGGATACATTGGTATTAGGCACCAATATTATATAGCATTCCAAATACATATAAAAATTTGGCACCGGTCATACCAACCGTCCCAAATACATATGTATTTGACATCGTTAACTTAAACTGTCCCAAATACACATGTATTTGGCACCATTATTTGAAACTGTTCCAAACGCATACATATTTGGAACGGTTTTTTAATAGTCGTCCTAAATACTTATTTTTTGGCACGCTTAGGAAACAGGTTCCAAATACGTGTATTTGGCACGATTATTTGACCGTTCTAAAAAGTTTCGTCTCAAAAACCCCCTTTTCTTGTAGTGGGAGTCAAAGAAACCGTCTTTAAAACCATCACTTAAAAGCGGTTTAGGTTATGTCAAAACTGAGTCTAGGTCATAAACACCTCCGCCTAGAAGAAAGATCTCTTGTCAACCAAGATACAACACACCTCAACCTAGAAGAAACTCTAGAGAACCAATTCACCAAAACCTCTATCTTATGAATTGGAACAACCATCTAAGTCAAGGCTTTGTACATATGGGAAATTGTTTCCCATTTCAATACCTCAATCAATTGCAACAAATGCAAGGGATGTACAACACTAATATTTTCGGACCCATGAGATATTGGGGACCAAATGCTTGAATTTGTTTTTGTTGAAATAGGTATGCTTGAGAACATGTTTGGAACCGGATGAATGTATTAAAGATAGTGGTTGCTCCAAACATATGACCGGTAACAAAAGTCTATTCTCTACCTACAAAGCATACGATGGAGGTAATGTTGTCTTTAGAAGTAACTTGAAAGGAAAAATCATAGGCAAATGTACGATCTCAAATAACTCTCTTACCATATCCAACGTAGAACACGTAGATAACTTAGCGTTTAATTTAGTAAGTGTCTGTCAAATTTGTGATAATAAGTGTAGAGTTTATTTATGGAAGAAGGTAGTGATATAATTAAAGATGGTAAAATCATTGGAAACGGAATTAGGAAAAATAGGTTATACGTAATGAAATTAGGAAATAAGTCTCAAGACAAATTATGTCTTGCCACGGTAGTGGATAACTCTACCTTATGGCATAAAAGATGTGGTCATGCTAACATGCGGTTAATTCAATCTTTATCATCTAAAGAATTAGTTAGAAACTTACCTAAGATAAAATATGATAAACACTTTTGTGATGCTTGCAAAATTGGGAAGCAAGCAAGTCATAAAGCCAAAAATATGGTTTCTACTAAAAGATGTTTAGAATTATTACATATGGACTTATTTGGTCCGTCGGTAATTAAAAGCTATGGAGGTAATTTATATACCTTAGTAGTAGTAGATGATTATTCTAGGTATACATGGACTAGATTTCTAAAAACTAAAAATGAAGCTTTTGAGAAATTTGAAATATTAAGTATAAAAATTCAAAACCAACTAGGAAGTTCTATAGTAGCTATTAGAACGGATCGTGGTCAGGAATTTGACAATGAAGTACAATTCAGAGCTTATTGTGATGCACAAGGCATTACTCATAACTTATCGGCTCCACGTACTCCACAATCAAATGGGGTAGTAGAAAGAAAGAGAATATGACCTTACATGAGTTTGTCTAGGACTATGCTTAATGAACAATCCATTCCATAAAAGTTTTGGTATAATGTCGTTGATACATCAACTTATATATTAAATAGAATATTAATTCGACCAATACTAAGAAAAACCTCCTTATGAAATATTTAGAGGTAGGAAACCTTCTTTAGAATATTTTAAAGTATTTGGAAGCAAGTGCTTCATTTTGAATATAAAAGACTATCCAACCAAGTTTGACCCAAAGTCATACGAAGGTGTTTTTCTAGGGTATTCTCGAAAGTAAAGCTTATGTAGTATTAAATAAACATACAATGAAAGTTAAAGAATCACTCAACATGACATTCAATGAAAGTCCTCCTCCTACCAAATTATCACCATTGGTTGATGATGATGTTGGTGAAGAAGAAGCTATTAAAAATAATATTAAAGTAGTAAATAATAATAATGAAGAAGATGAGTCGATAGAAATTGACCAAATCGTTAACATTAAGGAGTTCAAGAATCATCCACTAGATCAAGTCATAGGAAATCTTAATAAAAAAACCTTAAGGTCTCAAGCCTAAAATCATAGTAATTTCTTTTGTTTTATATCTACGATAGAACCCAAAGATGTCAAAGAGGCATTAAAAGATGAAAGTTGGGTTGTTGCTATGCAAGATGAACTAAATCAATTTGTAGCAAATGATGTTTAGGAATTAGTCCCTTTACCCATGAGTCAATAGGTCATAGAAACAAAATGGGTCTTTAGAAATAAATTAGATGAAAACAGTGTTGATAAAATATAATGCCTAAAAACATTACTAATATTTTTTCACATCTTTACGTTTTGATTAATCACTAAGTATAAAAACGTTCACGTAAAATAAACGTAAACAAGTAATTAGAAGTTAATTCATTGATTTCAAAAATCTATCACTTAAAGGTACGATTAAATAATGCTTATGCATTTTATGATCATAGGAATTTTTTATTCAACCTCAACATTTATAAAAATGTTCGTAAACATTATTGAAACATTACAAAACATTTTCTACAATTAAAAGAATGTTTTATTCAAATAAACATCTTTGAAATTCATAAATTTTCAGAACTAAAACGTCTAGAAAGTTCTAGAAACTTCCCCTATAACATAAGCACAAAACTGGGGAAGCCCTAGTCTAGGGCGACCCCCTTAAATACACGGTCGACCCCTTTAAAATTAAGGGGACCACCCACCTATTTAACGGGACCGGCCTATGTAAGACGCTCCCCAGTTTGTCCTATAATATACTGGACTTGTCCCCTAATTTCTCACCTTTTGCACTCAATTATTTCTGTTATAAATCAACCACACATCTCTCTAAAATCCTTTGATCATTTAATCATAAAGCTTTGTTTCCAAGTGATCCAAGCTCAACCCCTCAAGTGCAAGAGAAGAATACTTCCATCATCAAGTGAAGAAGTATTACACCTCAAGTGTATATTGCAATCTTGTTGCATCCATATCATAAATTGTAAATCATTTGTATATCTTGTAAAGTTGTGTAGTTGTTAGGTTTTGGTGATTGTTGTAAGTATAGTTAGATCTTGGTGATCTTTCCAAGTAGTGTTAGTTAGTTGTGGCATAAGTAGTGTGGTGAAGTGAAGTTGTGAAGTTGTGAGGAAGTCTTCAAGTTGTGAAGAAGTTGTGAAGTTGTGAAGTCGTGAAGTTGTGTTGTGATAGATTAGTTCTAGCTAAGATTAGAACTCGACATTTAGCTTTGTGTCGTAAATCGGTGTAAGCAACGTTGTGTACGGTTTTCTCCGCCATAAGGGAGTTTGTTGACATAGTGAAGAAAACTCTCGAGTTAGGTGCTCGAGGAGTGGAGTAGGCCGAAGAGGAGCTTCGTAACCGAACCACTATAAATCCTTGTGTTGTGGTTTGATCTTTCCAACTCTTATCTCCTATTCCTTTATTTACTCTTACTTATTTATATTGTTCATATTGTGCAAGTATTGAATTCACAAAAAGTCGAATCTAAGTTTTACAAATAAACATAAACATTAAAATAAAAAGCGGTAAACTATTCAACCCCCCTTCTAGTTTTCCACAAATGGTATCAAGAGCCACGCTAAACAAGATTTTTAAAATAAATTGTATTTTAAAACTTGAATCGATCTATGGAATCGGAAAAATATTTAGAAGGGCAATCTATGCAAAGACCACATATTGAAAGTGATGGAGATATTAATTGGGAAAAATAGATTCGAAACTATGTGAAGTCAAAGATCTAGATCTTTGGCATTTATTACGATGTTGATTTTCTCTATCCAAAATAATCTCTAAACTTAAAAAGATGAAATTGTACCTTTTAATAAACAAAACGATATCTTAACAAGAAACTTCTAAAACTAATTAATCAATATTTAATTTTAAATTCTATTTACCACTACAAATAACTAATTTTTAATTTAAACTCACCCTATAATTTTTTAAACTTTGTTAATCATCATCAATCATATCTAATCAATTCAAATCTACCACCTTCTCATATTAAAAAAATCATAAAAAATTCAACTTAATCTTAAACATATAAATTTCAATAAAATATAATATAAACCATTACTCCCTCCCTTTCATAACTAATTAATCTCATAAATTTTATAATTAATTACATCTTTCCTTAAACACAAAATTCTCTCTTAAATTCACTAAATTTAATAATCAATCCACTAAACCAAAAAATATCACAACAATTCCATAATACCCCCCCACCAAATTGTTTGTGTTTTTGGGTGGGGGGGGTCCCCCCCCCATTGGGGGGGGGGGCGTGCCCCCCCCACTCCGGTATATGGAAGAAGTAATAAGAAAAGATTCTGTAACGTCAAAAGAAAAGAGAACTAAGTAGATCTATTGCTTGAAAAGCTAGAAAAAGATTCTAGTGATGCGATAGCTCAATTCTACGGATTGTGAAGATGAAGATTATTGACATGGCCGTCAGAGAACTTCAGACATTTTTCAAAGACAAGGACGATTCGTAGACATCCATATGAGTAGAGAAAATCATTCAAAGAAATGAAGACGAACTAAAAATTAGACAAAGGTGAAAGAAAATGCCTTTAGTGTGGTGTTCCTAATCAATTTTGTCAGAGATTGTCAAAATCTTTCAAGATTATCAAAACTAAAATACATTTGTTGGTGGATCTTGGAGTGATGCGACGAAGAAGAAGATGAAAAATAAAAATGATGAAAGTGTCTTATGCTAAGCTCCATGAGGTACTTTCCGAAACCGAATACTTTAGTGATGACCAATCAACACTAGATGAAAATGACTTAGATAGTGAATATAGTAGACTTATGAATAAATCTAGGGTCTAATTAGTCTTGGCTAAAGAAATAAAACTTTTAAACAAGCTATAAGTAGAATTAGATAATGACGCTCAGAATTAAGAGATAAATTATTAGGTTAGAAAAAGGTATGGAAGTAATTGAAGATTGTAAATTTTGTCAAGACCTCAAGCTTGGATAATGAAATGCTTTAAAAAGGACCATATATAGGACTAAACCAATTTAATGATAGTAGTCACTCATTAAGAAATTAATAAGTTCTCAAAAAAACTTTGTAGATAATTTCGGGTTAGTGTTTTAGATTTTACCAATAGGTTACCTAGCGAAAACCAAACAAGAAAGTTTGTAAAAGCCAAGAAGTTGAGTCGAAAGAAAAATTGATAGAATCAACCTAAAATTATTACTGTATAAATAATATTAAACATCCTATTGCATATGATGATGAGGTAACAGTTTTTTACAAACCCTCTTAAAACCGGAGTCGGATTACTAAACCCACAATGAGGTCTCAACACTCCTCCGAGAAGATGAAAACCTCTCACCTCAGTTCAAACACCTACAAACTAGGAGAGACCCAAGTTAGACCAAATTACTCTAACACTAATCACACAATGTGGAGGGGGTGGGGGGGGGGGGGGGGGGGGGGGGGGGGGGGGGTGGAGGGGGGGGGGGGGGGGGGGGGGGGGGTTTCAATCCACATCAACCAGCTTTACTCAATGTAGGAAGATGCTCATCATGCATGTGTTCGAATCAAATGCAAATAACATATGCGGAAACAATAACTTCGAATAATTGAAACGTTGGGCAAATGGTAAGCCATAATAACCTTGAAGTATGTATGATCTCTACAAACAATTCTTAGGTCTTCGGATTAAGGATCATGTAACGGTTCCATGACCCTTAATATTTACATCATGAAGACTTTAATGAAGATAATTCTAAAAGTCTAAGGTACGTCTCACTTTTCATATCTTTACGAAAATGATTCAAAGTAAATGTCTTATGTGACTATGATGTGTAGTGTAATTTGTTCTTAGAAATAATATCGTCTCTAGAATTACCATTTGTTGGTTTTTCTAGCTATGAAGAGATTAGTTCACTATGTAACTATTTTTCGTGTAGATTATGTTTACGTCTACACAAATGGAAATCTTTCTTGTCACATAGCAAAATACGTAGAGGAAGAGAGAAGCTATATGGTTAACATTTAAATCGATGTAGGGTAGTTGCCTGTTGATAATAGACACACTATGGATGAAACAAACTTAAGGGGGCCGCCCGTGTAAAATGGGCAGCCCCCTTAATTATTTAAGGGGACCGACTAATCTGGCTCAGTAACAAAAACCCCTTTCTGTCAAAATTATATACCACATATTCATTTTTTTTCTTCTCCTTCTTCCCTCTACCTGCCGTGAACGAACCACCCACACCAAAAACTTCAAAAATCAAACCTTAAATCATTAAATTAACCAAAATTCACAAGGGGAAATTACCAACAAGTCAATCAACAACATCCATTGTAAGTTTTTTTTTACCTTCTTATAATCTCATCCAATTTTGTTCTTAATCAAAATTGGGTATTTTTGATTATTTTCATAATTTTTGTTTTGGTCTAGGAATTCAATAACTACAATGATACCCGTAGTCATAGGAACATTACAACCTTGATAGGATTGAATCAAAACACTAATTGAGTCACAATTTTTTTTTTAATTTTTTATAAATATACATACAAACTTTTTTAAATTTTAAAACAAAGTTTACACATTGTTGATTCATGCCAAAAACATGTTAAAACAACATTACTTTGCCCATCAAAACGTACATTCCTAAATGTATACTTTTCGAATCAATAGAAACTGTGTTATTAAAATTTTATATGGGTGTTTGGCTAGTTTCTTGGAGCATTTTTAGAGTCGAAATGACCATCACCATAGTTTTGTCACTTGTATAAACACTTAACTAACTTGTATAAGTCATCAAGATATATAATTCATATATATCTTGATATATCTTATAAATGGCATAAAATAAAGGGGCATTTGGTTTAATGCTTTAAAGCATGATTTCTAGTCAAAACAAACACTATTTAACTCTTGTCAAGTCATGAATAACAAACTTATACGTGTCAAACAAAATCTACACTTAATACATAATTTTTGACATGCTTAGACAAATTTTATATTGATAATGGAGTGTTTGCCGTTATTGTTTGATGTGGTAATATATACTAATATTTTTTCTTCGAATCTAGATTAGTCAAAAATAAATTAAGGAACATATGGATCACTTCTTAGGTTTTTACTTTTAAAGTTGAAGTAATCCTTGTCCCACATTTGTCATTTTTCAAAACCTTATTTTCCTTATTATATTTTTTTTGGTAACATTTTATGTTGTTGATTACTTGTTTAGGTGACAAAATGCCGAAAGCTACTACAACCGATATATCCTCTACTAAATCCTTATACCAAAAGTATCAAAATTCCAGCATCCTACCCATACCATTGGCCAATTCTACAAACCTATTGAAAACCGCAACATTCACGAAGGTCGTGTTGTTGATCAAGCTTACTACAAATCCAACAACATCGAGCGTCTCTTTACTAATATTCGTGTTAGCCTCACTTTTAGTGAAGCTGGCGTCTTACACATGAATTGGATTAGTTTTGGACACGCAGGGGTCTTTTATGTTAACTAGGAATAGTTAGCTTTTTCTTCTTGTATAAATACCCCTCATGGCTCTCCATGAGGGGGTGGATGTTCATTTCTTATTTTTCCTTAATCCAATATTCCATCTTTTATTGTTCATCCCCTCTCTCTACTTTTCTCTCACTAAAACTACATAATGATTTATCTAGTTTATTTTGATCAACCAAGACCTCCCGAAAAGGTTGTTTTTTATCTCGTGCAATTGTGTCTCAAGCAGCTAACGGGGGTGTTTCTGTATCTTTGTTGTTTGTTGTTCATGTCGGTTACTGTTCACTATTCACTGTTCATCATTTCTTTTTACACTTTTTATGAATTTTTTTTTTGTTCCTTTGTTCTCCAAAAAATGTCACAAGATAACTGTATGGTGATTATTTGTTTACAGTTCATTTCAAATCTTTTATAAGCTTATTTCACCTTTTTTTGGTTTTCTTTTCATTTTCTTTGTGCTTAAATGTCACGCAACAAAATCTAGGTCTGATTTTTCCTGGTTGCGTTTTGCTTGTAATGACCATCCATCCAGATTTGTTTTTGTATTTTTCAAGAAGGACTTTGTACTCGATACGAGTCATGTTTTGGTGTAAGCGAACTATTAGTCGGTCTGTTATTATTAAAGATGAAACCGAACGAGTTCATTTCAACATGAACCGAACGAGTTTTTTTGCTTCATGAATCGAACGAGTGAGCTCTTAATGAATCAAACTAGTTGGTTACCATTATGAACCGAACGAGTGAAGTTCTAAACAACCGAACTAGTTGCTTCTCATAAGAGTCGAACAAGTGAATTACAACATCAACCGATCGAGTGATGTTATTTAAAGCCGAACTGAACTCACCGAGTCACTCGGTACATTACCGAGTTTGTACTCGTGGTCAACTCAATGAGTCAACTCAACACACTTAACACATGGCTCAACATCAAAAAATGACGTAGATAATGAATATATTAGACTATGCAAACTAGGATTAAAAGTCATGGCTAAAAATAAAACTCTAAAATAAAATTAGAAAATGAAGTACTAGAATTAAAAGATAAACTATCTAGGCTAGAAAAAGGTAAGGAAATAATTGAAGAATGCAAATTATGTCATGAACTTAAGTTTGAAAATGAAGAACTTAGAAAAGAAATATTCAGGCTAAATCTATTTGATGATAGTAGTCATTCACTTAAGAAAATAATAAGTTCTCAAAAACCTTCCGGAGACAAAACCGGTTTGGGATTTAAATTTACCAAAGGGTCACCTAGCGAAACTAAACAAGTAAAATTTGTAAGGGCTCAAGAAGTCGAGTCGAAAGAAAAATTGGTGGAATCAAACCCAAACTCAAAACCGAAATTTATACTTATAAACAACACTAAAATTCATATTGCAAGTAATGATGAGGTAAAACAATTTTACAAACCCTCTTTAAAACCCAGAGTTGTATTTATTAAACCTACAATGAGGTCTAAAACACCTCCTCCGAGAAGAAAAGAAAATCCTCATCCTCGTTCCAAAACACCTCAACCTAGGAGAGATAATGGTAGACCAAATTACCCTAACACTAATCACACAATGTGGAATCGTCCACACCAACCAAATTTTACCTAATGTGGAGGTTCTTCACCTTGTATGTGCCAATACCAAATGCAAAACATGTGTGCAAACAATAACTTCGGATACATGAAACATTGGGACCAAGTGGCTAAGTCATATCAATCATTGACGTGGTATACTCTCTTTAAACATTCTTTGTCTATTGACTAAAGAGTTCATGCTAAGGTTCCCATGAATCTTTATCATTTTTATCATGAAGACATTAACGAATCCCACTCTAAAAGTCTAAGGTACGTCTCGTTTTTCATCTTCGTAGTATATAGCTTACGTGTAAATGTATATGTATTACTATGTAGTATAATTAGACCTAAATAAAAATAATAGTATAATCTCTAGAAATACCATTTGTTGGTTCTCTAGCTTTGAAAAGATTAGTTCGTTATGAACTACTCTTTCGTATAAGTTATACTCTCTAGTCTACAAAATGGAAATCTTCTATGACCACGTAGCTATTCCACGAAGATGAAGAAGGATAAGCTAGTGGTTAACATTTAACATAGAAGTAGGATTAGTCACGAAGCACTATGGATGAAACAAACTCCCTTCGACTTAAACGATCGTCTCGGATCCACATCAATCATCGTCTATGACATTCGCCTCACGTCTACAATCTACTTCGTCTATCGACATCATCTCTAGTAATCATTCAACATCTACCATCTTGGTTTTACTCCAAATCGTGACATTTAATTATCTCATCCGAGATAATTATCTCACTCAATCAACTAGAAGTTAATTGAAAAAGTCACTTAATTCTCGTTAATTCATCCTTTGACTTTAAACGTAATTAACTTCTCTCTACGAAAAATTAATTGAAAACATTAAGTATTTCTTCTCGACTAATTACTAGATTATATTAAATAATATTACTAGTATATTCCAACGTATTTTGATACTTATCATTCTCGCAAAAATGGCCAAAAATCGAAGAAATTTTTTTTCTTCAGAGGGCGGCCCCGTTAATTTTAAGGGGACCGGCTGTGTAAATTGGGCGGTCCCCTTAATTAATTAAGAGGGCCGGCCACTGTAAACACTTTAATACCCATTTCAGTCGATTTTTTTCTTTTTACCCAAACATTTTCTTCTTCCTTACCTACTGTGAACGAACCTCAAACACCATAACCACCAAAATCCAAACCCCAAATCATCCATTCAACCAAAAATTGCAAGGGATACTCACTAACAAATCAATCAACAACATCTTTTGTAAGTTTTTCATCTTTCTTTTCTTTTGATTTCATTCAATTTTGCTTCAATCAAAAATTGGGTGTTCTTCATCATTTTTATATTTCTTAATTTTGTTTAGGATTTCCATAACTATGATGATACCCGTAGTCATAGGAACACTACATTCATGATTAAATTGAATCAAAACACAAAATTAAGTCATAATTGTTTTTTGGTTTGTCATCCTCAAAAACAAACTTATACATTTTTTTGTTAAAACAAACTTATACATTGTTGATTCATGCCAAAAACATGTCAAAATAACATAAATTTGGCCATCAAAACATACATTTTCAAATATACACTTTTCGAATCAATAGAAAAATGTATAAAGGGGTGTTTGGTTCGTTTCTTAGGAACAATTTTTAGAATCGAAATGACCACCACCATAACTTTGTCACTTGTATAAACAGTTAATTAGCTTGTATAAGACATCAAGATATATAATTCATATATATATGTTGATATATTTTATGAATGGTATAAAATAAAGGGGCGTTTGGCATAACCCTTTAAGAACATTATTTTTAGATAAAAACAAACACTACTTAACTTTTGTCAAGTTAAAAACAATAAACTTATACTTGTCAACATAATTATACTTAACGTATATTTATTTTCAAGTCTAAATTAATTATTTGTCTAAAAAGGGAGTGTTTGATTTATGATCTTGGTGTTGAAATATATAACTAATATATATTCTTCCACATCATAGATTAAGTCGAAAATAAATTAAGGAACATATGGATCACTTCTTAGGTTTTTATTTAGGTCGAAGTAATCCTTGTCCCACATTTGTCATCTTCCAAAACTTAATTCTATTATATATATATTTTTTATTTTTGTAACAATTTATGTTGTTGATAAATTATTTAGGTGACAAAATGCCAAGAGCCACTTCACGTGATGTAGCCCTCACAAAATCATACATTCCAAAAGTATCCAAAATTCCCGGCATTTCCCCCACAATTGCCAAATTCTACAAAACCATCGAAAATCGTAACATTCACGAAGGTCGTGTTGTTGATCAAGCCTACTATAAATCCAATAACATCGAGAGTCTTTTCACAAACATTCGCTTCGATTGTCTTTTCAAAATCAACGAACCAATTGTTCCAAGATTTATTCTCGACTTCTATAGTCAAGTCACGGTTCAAACCGATGAATATGGCTATCTTGTCATCTCCTTTATGATTCAACATGAATTCATAACTCTTACTCTTGCTCAATTCGGTCAAATTCTCAAAATTCCTTACAACGGTCAAGCCGTGTTCACCAATGAGTGGGACCTTGGAGCTCTTGAGTATTCTCAAGAAACCGAGGGACCATATTCCACCGATCTTCCAACTCCCGACGATATTCGTCGACTTCTTGAATTGGAACGTGTCATGGTCGACCGTATAATTAAAAGCCAAAACGTCACCCTCACTCCAAACCAAATTCTCACTAAGGAGCTAAGCCCCGACATGAAGCAATAGGAAGAACTCATTTATGAAAATGTGTTCGGACTAGGAGGACATCGGGACCATCTCCCCGCTTGTCTTGCTCACATGTTGTATTGTGTTGTGGCCGAGGAATAATACAATCTTGCTTACTTCTTTGTCAAAAGAATTGAATGTGCTAGAGCCAATCCTACGGCCAATCTTCCTTATGGCATGTTCTTGACTCGTCTTTATCGTCACATCATGGAAGCATATCCTCATCTTGACAATGGCATTTATGAGATTGTCGATCAAGTTATGCGTCCTCTTGCTCTCAAATAAACTCGTAGACCTCGAAGTGATCGTGGAAAGGCTCGCCATTCTGTCTCATCTTCATCCTCTCACCATTATAGGACATCATCTCGTCAACATGATGACGATGATGATGATGATAATGTCGAAACTTCTCGTGCTAGCACTCCATCTCCTAACACCTATCTTAACTCTCTTGATCCACTCAACTATCAAAACTATGAAATGCCTTCCCCTTCCAAACAAATTGATGAACTTCTCTTTGAACGTCAAACCACCTTGCTCAACCAAACACAAGATATGTACAAGGAAATGCGTGGAGGATTCAAGTCATTTGGAAAGGCACTCAAAAAGGTGTTTAGCAAGAAGAAATGAAGATTTAGGATGGTTGTGAGCAAGATAACTTAATGTAGTTTAAGACAACTTAGTTTATTTATGTGTTTGTTATTATTATTAACCTATGTGGTGATGATCCGATGTATTCGGAAAGACTTATGTGTTGGGTGTTTTTAGGTACTTGCTATGATGTTTGAAACCTTGTTTATGCTTCTAAATTAACTAGTCATGCATCTTTGATCTCATGATTTAATGTGCTTACTTTATATTATATGATTAAATGTGTTAATAAAACTCTATAGGGCTTGCTGTAAATAAACCACCAAAACAAAAACACCCTCATAAAAATTCTGAGAAAATTCAATTTTCTGAGAAAAATTGCAAAACCCAGTGGGTGGCCCCCTTAATTCATAAGGGTCGGGCCCCTTAATTTTAATGGGACCGCCCCTTATTTAAGGGGACCGCCCTTAGCCCATCACGGGTAACACAGTATTTTTTTTGCTTTTCAACTCTCTTTTGCCTGATTTCAGTTACATTTTCCCAGAATACTTGAACATAATTTGGAATGCTCCAAACTTGTTCAAATTCATTCCATTTACAACCAAAACTCCTCCCATAAATTCCCTCCAAATGCATGTCACCAATTCACCATCTCACTCACTCATCTTCAACAACCATACACTTCCATGGCCTCCACAAGAGCTTCCCCTTCAAAAGCTTTCAAGAAGCCAAAAATAACAATCATTCCACCCAAACAACTATTTGTTGATTTAACCCAAGATGATGAAAACACTCCATCACCTACACTCCCAACTTCATTACCTAGTGCTCCTAATGCACCTTCCAAGACACCATCAACACTATCAACATCACCACATGATTACTTGAGCTTACCAATATCACCTCCTCCAAGGGTCTCTCCACCACCTCCATCTCAAGACAATACCTCTTTGGACATTACTCTCACTCTTTCCCCAAATACACCACTTGATGTCCAATTTGATACTCCATCACCTTCACCACCCATCATTGCACACCCTATCCCTTGGAATTTCCTTGAAGCTCATGGAAACTGTTGCCTTTGTTGTATCCATAACCAAACTCTCATCTTTGGGTTAAGTGATGAACTTCACTATATGTTTTCATACATTGAACACATGCTTTCACAACCACCAATCATCATCACACCACCTCCACCATCATCCCCAAACTAAACATACTCTATGTTTAGTCTCTCAAATAATTAATCCTTCACCATTTTGCAAGTCCAATGAAGTCTTACTAGTTATAGGACTTTTTGTTGATTAAGTTTTATGTATGTTAGCATGTTATCTTCCTTATGTATGCATGAGTGTGCTCCACACTCTACTTTAATTTTTATGAATGATCATTGTTGGTTGTATGGCATATTTTTCTCTCTTGCTACATGTTAGATATATTTGTATTGTTCTAACTTGTCTTTGTAGCCAAGAAACCATAGCTCGATTCCTTGGTGCCGTCGAACAAAGGGAAGCTCACATCAAAGGGGAGCATTTATTCCGTTGATTTTAATAGCAATTCTCGATGATGCCTTTTTGATTCTACAAAAAGGGGGAGAAGTGGATATAAAACTCACTAAATACTTGTTTAAAAATAATTTTACATTTAATGAGTTTAAATTTTGTAATCATCAAAAAGGGGGAGATTGTTGATATTTTATGATCAAAGGAAATTTATTATTCAACCTCACACTTTTATAAAATATTGTAAACATTTTTATAAACATTACAAAACATTTTCTACAATTAAAAGAAATGTTTTATTCAAAATAAACATTTTGAAATTCAAATTTTCAGACCTAAAACGGCTAGAAAGTTCTAGAAAATTCTCCCTACACAAAAGGACAAACTAGGGAGCGCCCAGTCTAGAGCGGCCCCCTTAAATACACGGGCGGCCCCCTTAATTTTAAGGGGACCGCCCACCTATTTAAGGGGACCGCCCATAGGTAGACGCTCTTCCAGTTTGTCCTATAAATATTGGACTTTTCCCTACTATTTTCTCACCTTTTAAGCTCATTCTTTCTGTTCTAAAACAGCCCACACATCTCATTAAAATCCTATGATCATTTAATCATAAAGCTTTGTTTCCAAGTGATCCAAGCTTAATTCCTCAAGTGCAAGAGAAGAATACTTTTCTTCATTCAAGGAGAGAGTTTTACACCTTTGTGTTTTGTTGCAATCTTATTGGCACCCATATCATACTTATAAATAATTTGTAAATCTTTTAAGTTGTGTAGTAGTTAAGATTTGGTGTTTGTTGTTGTAAAGTATAGTTAAATCTTGGTGATCTTTCCTAGTAGTGTTAGTTAGGTGTGATTATAGTAGTGGCTTGGTGAAGTAGTGGTGTGAAGAAAACTAAGGTGTGAAGAAGTTGTGTAGTCGTGATCAAGTTGTGAAGCAAAGTTGTGTAGTGAAGTTGTGAAGTTGTGGTAGATTGGTTCTAGCTAAGATTAGAACTCGACATCTAGCTTATTGTTGGAAATCAAGATAAGTGAAAGTTGTGTAAGGTTTTCTCTGCCATAAGAGAGCTTGTTGACATAGTGAAAAAAACTCTTAAGTTAGGTGCTCGAGGAGTGGAGTAGGGCGAAGAGGTGCTTCGTTAATACCACTATAAATCACTCGCGTTCTTGGTTTGATCGGTTTTACTCTTATCTCTAGTCTTACATAACTTTTCATCATTCTAGCCTATTAAATTGTTTAGATAGCATGTCGATTCATATTGTGCAGTGTTGGAATTCACACAAACGTCGCAATCTAGAATTTTTACTAAAACTTTAAAACCTTAAATTAAAAATGGTAAACTATTAACCGCCTTCTAGTTTTCAACAGCCGTTAAAAGCATACTAGACTCCTATATCCTACATCCAACAATACCCTAACCACATATCTCCAACCAGAAGACTGCAGCCTAGGAACAATCCTAAGAGTGATAAGGTCCCTTTTAAGTCTAAGAGTAGTTTCCTCTCGAATAAGTTAGAGAAAATAGAAGAAAACCATAGGATTTTATAGTCTTCTAACTACCCGGACCATACGTCATCTGAATGTAATAAAATTAAGTTTTCAATTAGAAATGAAAAATAAGAGGTTATTTGTGCTACATGTAAGAAATGTTTAATTACCGCTAATCATGATGAATGTGTGCTTTAGTATGTGAATGGCATGAAATATACAAAGAAAAACCAAAGCGCTAATGTTTCAAATGTTGAAAATTAAAAGAAACATAAGCCAAAAGTTAGGAAACCTAAAAAGGTAAGGTCTAAAGGAAGACTTGCTTTACCTAAGCCTACTACACCTAGATCTTGCCTTAGGTGGTCACCAACTGGAAGAATTTTTGACCTTAACAAAAAAAATAATTGCAACCAGTGAACCTGTGTGTCAATCTGACTGCTTTAAAGGAGATAATTCTTATACTTATAACCCTTAAGAACCTATCAACAAATGGTTTCCATGTTTAGCTTTCTCTATGATAGGTTGTCAAAATTGGCTTGATACTCTGCTAATTCCATTGCTTTTCGAGTATAAACCAAAGGACAAAGAACATCATGGATACAATAAATGTGACATTTGATGAACTTTCAGCGATGGCTTATGTACACTTTAGTGCATAACCCGTGCTTCAAATAAAAGGGGAATGTATGCTTTAGTGCGCTTTACCTTAAAAGGAACAGAAATCTTCTTGTTTTCAAAACAGTTAAACATAATTTTTCAAGAATTTTTCAAATGGATTTTCAAAATCTTCCAAAATTCTATTTTCAACACTCTCTCCTCATGTCACTTCAGTAGATATGATAGTCATGACGTCAATGATAGAGTTAGAAAGTCTATTCAGTCATTTGTTTGATGAATTATTCAAATGAAGAAAATCAAGTTGTTTCAAAGTCTTTCACTGTTTATGCTGCTGATGCATCGATTAAGCATCAACAACAAGATTCAACTTCATCTACTTCAACTCTAGCAACAACTATCACTGCTAATGGAATCTTCGACATGTAAATATTTTTGATCTTTCTCTTTATTTGATTTATAAATATTTTATCAGAAAAACAAAATATAAAAATATAAAACCGATAAAAGCAAAATACAAAATCAAAAAAAAAATTCAAAAATACCAAAAATAATCTTCTCTGACATGTCTCTCGACAATCGATAACATATACGCACCTAGAAATGTTTATTAATATTGACACGTGTGTGTAAATGAAGTTCGAGCGAGAGTTTCAAATGCATTCAAAACATGTCTTTTCAAACTTTTTTCTTTACGACTTCTAAGTAAATGTCAGCTTAGGACTCGGTCTCCAAAGAAAGGAAAATGTTCATTTATGTCCATTTATCCTACACAACGGGAAGTTCATATCTTCTCGGTCTTGAGCAATGTCATATAAACATTCAATGTTTTGAATGCTTAAGAGAAGCACTAAGGAAATGATAATTAATAAGATACATCCGATATCATTTTCTGTTGAGCATAATTTTTCAAGATATTTTCAAAAAGAAAATTTCAAATTCTTTCAAAATTGTGTGCTCAACAAACTCCCACTCCAAGTTTTCACTCTATTCTATAATTGAGGGGGAGTATAATAATATGATTCATTCTGCATGCACTCCTGTTCTCCCAAGACTTAGTTAGGCTCATGTGAATTCCGGACATTAACTTGTTTTTAATTCACTAATTGTCAAAAATTGTAAACACATATGCAATTTTTGAGGGGGAGAATAGTGATTAAAATGTGATCAATACGGATTAATAACGGATACGATCTTCAATCTATAAGTGCGTTCCCAAACCTCGCATGTGCAAAACTCTTTCATAATATGGTGCATATGTGTAGGGGGAGCTTTTTGGTAACTCTGGAAACACTCAATGTGTCTTAAATGATTTCTCAGACACGTTGATTGATTTTTTATCAAATGGTTTTATGGATCTTCATGGCAATACCCCAAAGACCGACCAACTGTTGTTTCTCAAGGAGTTATAAGGCGGTTAAGGTTAGGTATATTCGTTCCATGATCCAGCCAGAACCGGAGGGATCTACCCAGGAACACTCCATTAGATAGAGTAGAAGTCCTAGGTATGATTGAAAAAAGGAGTAAAGTGAGAATAAGGGAATAGTGCCGACTGAGATGGAGCTAGTGCTGGAACAAACCCAACAAGGTACTAGTCATGAAGTCTCGGTAAGCACTAAAGGGGTTGAAGAATGAAAAAGAATTATAAGGATAAAGGGTGAAAAGAAAGAAGCCCTCCATACAACCCTAGGTAGAAACCGGGTCAATACATAATCTATCGGTAATCACAAAGATGATTCTGATATTGAAGACTGACATCATGGACCCAGTGATGCAATGCACAACCCTCCCTAGCCACTCAGAATCTCTTAAAAGATTTCTGTTTCATTTCTCACAGAGATCAACATGTTTCTATCGGCTTTCTCATTCCGAGATCGTTGATATTGAAAATGTGGCAGTCCGCTCTAGCCTTCGATTACCAAATAACAAATGTGCACTTATAGAGTCTAGAGCCAGCGAGATCCATCAAAAATCTCACTAGGACACAAATTATAATATACAAAATGTCGTACATCATTATACAACATTTGGTATCAAAAAGTCCTACGCATTATCCTTGTGATAATTGCCAGAACATCAGAGTAATACTCTTTAGTATTCACAGTGACGATGGAAATCCTTCTTGAGCTAACATCAAACAAGCTCTTGGTAGGTGACTTGTGAGATTCTAAATGAATCAAGCTTATGTCAACTGGATATCGATTTTGGTCTAGTATATGAATTGATGACTCAATCAGAAAGATAGTAACTATCTGATTCACTCTTACCGTGTTGTCTGCTTTGAGATGCTCCGGTAACGAGAACGGCTAGCGCAGCTGCGAAACCCTGTCAAGGAGATTCTTTTGAATCCTACCTGATCACAGGCAGTATTTATACTAATTAACGGGGAACCGTGGTTATTGCAACCGTATTCGACGAAGTGACAAAGACACTTTCGTCCATGTATGTTTATCTCTAACCTATACTTGCAGGTTTTCCTGACGGTAGCAGCTTCTAGTCCATGACGAGTCAAGATTCAAGACCTCATTCTCAATCGACAAAGATAAATACATGATGAAAGCTCAAGCACATGTGTCAAAGTCTTCTGCAATCTCTAATGTACAAACACTTCCTTAAAAGAGCATTGTCAACACGATTGCCGGATAATTACAAAGATATATCACACAAGTGGATCAAGTACTAATCCTACCATGATGTGGTATAAGTAATCATGTTAAATAAAATGTTGAAGGAGATTGTTAGCAAGCTTTCAAGACCTTGAGCATGAGGGTGGAGACACAAGATCGCAAGGAGGCATAAAGGTTCAAGGATAAAGATTCAGAGATCTCAGTAGTCAAGATAAATCAAAGCCAAAGACCGCGATATAAGTATTTTGTCAAAAGATATCAAGTTAAAGATCAAGATCCATGATCACAAGCATGCATAAGGATCTTTAAAAGAATTCTCAAGAATACAAGGCTCCAAGACTCAAAGAAGTCACAAGAAGGATCCACAATTAAATGACCACCCCTTAGGGGGAGATTGTTAGCCATGTTTTTATGTAAAGTGATGGTCATTATATATTCCCGAGCCTTGTATAGGAAAAACATAGTTTACGGGAATTCATTTAAGCTAATTGGGCCTAGTTGTCGTGCTTAAAGTCCATGTGTAATAGGTTCGGCCTAAAGACAAAGCCCAATGACCCAAGTAGGGTTAAAACACTCCATGTACTATAAATACATTTCACCACACAAGGTGAAGGGCGTTGCTTCTCATTTTCTTTTCTTAGCAAGTAACCATCCTTTTCTTCTCTCCACGTTCTCTCTCTTAAACATCTCTCTAGATTTCTTATCTTTTTCTTATCATTGATTCATACAAGTTATGGAAGTGAAATGATATATTGGTTCCTAACATTTAACGTCTGTGTCGAGAAATCCACTTTTGTAAACTGATAAACAAAATAAGCTTTGATATATTAGCAACTGGATTGTTTGAGTGACACATTTGGTCTAGTTAACTAAATATAAGTCTTGAGTTAATCAAGTTAATTTGTGAAAACGTTTTCTGACGAGAAATCCTTTTTATAAGTTAAAGGCTCCACCTTCAAGGTCTTAATCATTCCCAACACTTATGAATTATTTTTAACTATCCGAGTAGTCATCCTTATTATCACTGGTAAAACAAAAGTTATTTTCAAAACTGTTTAAGTCTATTTTCTTTCTGATTATTTGAACACTACTCAAATCCCCGTGGACGACCTGGTCTTACCTAAAAAGATTATACTACATAAGTGGGTAATACTTTTACCCGTGTGTTTCCCTATAATAAAAATTAGTATTTTCAGTCATTATAAATTTAAAGCTTTTGAAACACATCAAAGTTTTTGGCGCTGCTGTCGAGAATTTTTAAGCTGTTCTGTAATCAACTCTGGAAAATTACTTTAACTCCCCCTCTTTTTCAAAAAAAAAACCGCCGTACAGTTTTCTGGCAAACTGACCCAAACAATTTCTCCCTTGGATGTATTCACGTGCTTCCAATTCAGAACTTGTTGAACCTTTACCTGAACCTGAACGTACTTTGAATCAAAGACTTCGTCGATGAAACAGAAGAGTTCCTTACGATCAAAGAAACAATCCACCTCAACACCCGAGAATTATCTATCCGTCAATTCTCGACATCAATTACTTCCGTAACTTTCTTGATATTCTTCGAAATTATGATCCAATGGATGATGAACCCATGTGGGCTGCCGACCGTGTTGTCGCTCCAACTCTCGGTTCCGCAATCACTATTCCTGAAACCGCAAACGAATTTGCCATTAATGGTAACCACTTGACCCTTGTCAAAGGAAACCAATTTGATGGTAGAACCAAAACCGATCCTCATAAACACATTTACGAATTCCTTGGAATCTGCGATATGTTTAAATACAAAGATACCGAAAATGAAGCTGTCCGCCTGATGATGTTTCCCTTATCACTCACTGGAGAAGCAAAAATATGGCTGGACGACCTCAACGAAGGAACTATTGAAACGTGGGATGAACTTCGAACCGCTTTCATTAGCCGATTCTTTCCCCCAGCCATTTTTGATCGACTCCTCGGAGAAATCCGTGCCTTTTCTCAGCATGAAAACGAATCTCGAACCGATGCTTGGCTTCGTATGAAGGAAATGCTCTAAAATTGCCATGGTCACAATCTGTCCAAAGGCAATATTATCAAAATCTTTTATCATGGTCTCAATGAAATAACCCAAGAAGTTCTAAATGCCACAACTGGTGGTATTTTCCTCTATAAAACACCAAATCAAGCTTATCAGCTTCTCGAAGACAAAGTCTTACTCAAGCTTGATTGGGCTAAAAATCAAAAAACCAAATCATCTCTTAAGAAAACTATTGCTTTCGATGATGAAGGTAGCAGTAATTCCGATACTGACAAAATTATGGCCCGAATGGATACCATGACCATCAAAATGGATTCTCAGTACAAAGAACTCCAATCTCGTGCTAAAAAACCAACACCCGATCTTGATGATGATGACATACCTATGTCCTGTGAAGAAGAGGCTAAATTCATGCAAACTTTCTGTAAGACTCGTTTTTACAATGACTACCGCGACCGAGACTCGAATCGCGATAATTGGCGTTCAAGCGGACGGAATGATTACAACCGAGATAACTACCGATCCAACACCGATGATAAACCTTACGATCTTCAAAAACAATTCAACGATTTTATGAAGTCTCAACAATCAACCAACACTTTTGTCAAAGAAACATTCATGGACCTGAAACAGTAGCCAAAAATCATCAAGCTTCCATTCAAAACCTCAAAACTAAGTTCGACAGACTCGCTGACAAACAATCTAGTCGATCTTCTGGATCTCTTCCATGCAACACTCAACCAAACCCACGAGGTAGCAACTCTAAAGCTTACCAACCACCGCAATCTCGTAATGGCATAAATGATCGATCCTACAGCCGAAGCATATGGGACTCGACTCATTCTGTCCAGTTCTTTATTAGTTTTTGAGCATAGATCCTTACTAATCTTTATGCCATGATGTAAGGGTAGATTCCTTTTCTTATAATTCTCTATTTTAAATCTTTTCAAAATTTTATCTAAGTACGTGTCCTGACTAAGTCCTATAAGACGTTTTGACCTATCTCTGTAAATCTTTATACCAAGAATATATGCTGCATCTCCCAAATCTTTCATAGCAAAACATTTCCCCAACCAGTCTTTTACACTTTGTAACTTTGGGATATCGTTTCCTATAAGTAGTATATCATCCACATATAATACCAGGAAGACTACAACACTCCCACTGACTTTGACATATATACAAGACTCATCTTCGCTTCTAGAAAATCCAAACTGTGTGACTTTCTCATGGAAGCAGAGATTCCAGCTACGAGAAGCCTGTTTAAGTCCATAAATGGCCTTTTGAAGCTTGCACACTCTTTTAGGATACTTTGCATTTTCAAAACCTTCTGGTTATGCCATAAACACATCCTTTGTTAGTTTTCTGTTAAGGATAGCGGTCTTGACATCCATCTGCCATATTTCATAATCATGAAACACAGCTATGGCAAGCATTATCCTAATTGACTTTATTTTAGCTACTGGTGAGAAGGTTTCCTCATAATCAATCCCGTGGGTTTGAGTATAACCCTTCGCTACCAACCTAGCTTTATAAGTGTGTACTTTCCCATCCATGTCTGTCTTCTTCTTGAAGATCCACTTACATCCCACCGTCTTAAGACCGGGTGTAGTGGCAACCAAATTCCAAACTTGGTTGTCATACATAGACTAAATTTTGCCTTTCATAGCTTCTTTCCACTTAGCAGCCTTAGGGCTTGCCATCGCTTCTTTGTAGTTAGCAGGCTCATCCACTACACTTAGTGTACTATAACTGATCTTGTCCTCTTCAATATGGAAACCATAGTAGAACTGAGGAGGCTTGCTGACTCTACCACTTGTTATGTGAATGGGTAAGGATATATCATCAGGCTTAACAGGTGTCACCACCTCTTGTTGAGTATCAATGTCCACTATAGGTTCTTCATCGGTAGAATCTTAACAGACTCTTGAATTTTTTCAAGGTCTATCTTACTCCCACTATCCTCTTTAGATATCATTTCTCTCTCAAGGAACACTCCTCTTCGAGCTACAAATACCACATTATCCTTGGGTTTGTAAAACAAATATCCAAATGACTCTTCTGGATAACTGATGAAAAGACACTTTTTAGATCTGGCTTCTAGTTTGTCTTGAGCTTCTCGTCTAACGAAAACCTCACAACCCCAGATTTTGATAAGCTAAAGAGAAGGACGTTTTCCCTTCCACATCTTAAAAGGTTTCTTCGAAACCTTCTTAGTGGGTACAAGATCTAAGATATGGACGGCTGTCTCTAATGCGTAACCCCAGAAGCTTATTGGAAGTGTTGCTCGACTCCATCATAGATCGAACCATGTCTAACAGGGTTCTATTCCACCACCACATCTCCTATTAGGTTTTGTGGTGTTCTAGGAGGAGTTAACTGTGAAACTATACCACAGTTTTTAAGATGATCAAAAAACTCGATACTAAGGTATTCTCCTCCCCTATCGGATCGGAGTACCTTTATCTTTCTGCCCAGTTGGTTCTCTACTTCGTTTTGATACCTTTTGAATACTTCAAAGGTATTCGACTTATGTTTAATCAGATAAACATATCCATATCTACTGAAATCATCAGTAAATGTAACGTAGTAGCGTTTTCCATCTTTTGTGGCAGATCGGAATGGTCCACACACATCTGTGTGTACTAAGTCCAATAATCCTTCACCTCTTTCACACGATCCTGTGAATGGTGATTTAGTCATCTTGCCCAATAAGCAAGACTCGCATACATCATCCAATTTGAAGTCGAATGATTCCAACACTCCATCCTTTTGGAGTTGGGCGATGCGTTTCTTGTTTACGTGCCCAAGACGGGAATGCCACAATTTTGATTTATCAAGCTCATTAGACGAACCAACATTTAAAATCACATTGCCATTATGACTAATACATTTAACATTTTCATATATGCCTTTGCAAGGAGAAGCTTTAAACATAAAACAACCATTTGAATAAACCAAAATATCTCCATTCTCATTATCAAATGAAAATTTATAACCATCCTTAAACAAAGCATGAAATGAAATAATGTTTCTTGTCATTTCTGATGAATAACAGCAATTATTTAAATCTATCCTAACTCCAAACTTCAGCATGAGCTCGTACTTTCTAATCCTTGTCACAAGCATGATTTTCCTGTTTCCCATGACTAAGTTGAGCTCTCTATGCTTCAACCTCCTACTTTCCTTTAGACCCTACAAAACAGTGCAAATGTGAGTACCACACCCTGTATCCAAGACCCACGAATCCGAAGTTGTAGTATTGTGGAGTTCGATCATAAACATACCTGAGTGACTACCCTTTTTGACCTTTCCGTCTTTGAGGTCCTTCAGATATTTTGGGCAGCTACGCTTCCAATGCCCCTTTGTGTTGCAGTAGAAGCACACTGCTTCCTTTGGATCGCTTGTAGGTGCAATCTCAGATTCAGCCTTTCTCTTAGACCCACGATCGGACTTTCCTTTTGCGGCCTTTCCTTTCCAGTTGGAATGAGAAGTCTTTCTTTTCTTTGCATTGTGACCAACAGTCAACACAGGAGCTGCTGAAGTAGAGGGCACATCAATTTTCTTGATCCCTTGCTCAGCGGTTTGCAACAAGCTATGGAGTTCCATTATTGAGGTCTCTTTCCCGTTCATTTGATACGAGAGCACAAACTGATTGTAATCAGCTGGCAGACCGGATAGGATTATGTTGATAGAAAGATCAGCATCGAACACCATGTTCAGAGATTCCAATTTGTCAAAGTACCCTTTCATCTCTAAGACGAAAGCACAGATAGAGGCTCCAGGTTTTGGTTTGCAAGCCATGAGGGATTTAACAACATCAAGGCATTCCTTGCTTCCCTTTGCCTGAAACATTTCTTTGAGCTGTGGGTTCATTTCATAAGCCCAAGTGTTCTCAAAAGTCTTTTGCAGTTCAGGGCTCATGGAAGATGCCATGATGCATGACACTTTGTTTGCATCATCATAGTGCTTTCGATGAGCTTCAATCTCTTCTTGGGTTGAATCATCATCAATTGTGGGAATTTCCTCATCGAGAACATACTCTTTGTTCTCGTACCTTAGGGTAAACCTATGGTTTCGCATCCAGTCCATATAGTTAGGACCGCTAAGTCTTTCCCTCCCAAGAACTAAGAGTAATGAGAAGTTTGAGTTATGCACGAGATTGGAAGCAGGAGGATTAACACCATTTTCAGTAGACATCTATAAGATAAAACAGTTTTAGCTAGCATGATGTGGAAAACTAGAAGGGGAGTTAAATAGTTTACCGCTTTATAATTTAACGTATCATTTGTTTATAAAAACTTAAATTCGACTTTATGTGAATTCAAAATGTACATAATATAAACAATACAACTAAATAAATAAATGATAACAAGATATAAAATAAATATGCAAGAGATGAGAGTTAGAAGGATCAAACAACAACACAAGGATTTATAGTGGTTCGGTAACGAAGCACCACTTCACCCTACTCCACTCCCCGAGCACCAAACTCGAGAGTTCTCTTCACTATGTCAACAAGCTCCCTTTAGGCGGAGAAAACCATACACAACTTGCTTACACCGATTTACGACACTAAGCCAAATGTCGAGTTCTAATCCTAGCTAGAACCAATCTATCACACTCTTTGTATTTTGAGGACTACAATACTAACCGCACTATCAACACTTCACTTCACCTAGACACTAACACGATCTTCACGATCTATCTAACCTCTTTATGATCACCACGATCTAACTAACCTCTTTATGATCACCACGATCTAACTAACCTATTTATGATCACCATGATCTAACTACTATACACGCTTTCACAATATACACAAATGATTTACAAGATATGATACAATCGTAACAGCGTTACGAGGACACAAACTAAGCTATAATACTTCTTCACTTGATGGTAGGAAGTATTCTTCTCTTGCACTTGAGGATCTAAGCTTGAATCACTTAGAAACAAATGCTTAAGATTTAATGATCAAAGAATTGAAAGAAATATGTAAACTGATTTAGAACAGAAAGAATGTGTGTGCAAAAGGTAAGAAAATTAGTGGGGAACAGTCTAGTATTTATAGGCAAAGCTGAGAGCCTTTTCGTCTGGCCGGTCCCCTTAGCTCATGTGCTGGCTCCCTTATCACTAAGGGGGCCGCCCAGGCCTAGACGCTCTCTTTTTTGTCTTTTCCAGAGGAGGTGTTTTCTGGAACATTTTTAGCCGTTTTTAGGTAGAAAATTTGAATTCAAAATATTTATTTTGAATAAACATTTCTTTTAATATGTAAAAATGTTTTGTTTTGTAAAAAAACATGTTTGTAACATTTTATGAAAAATGTGAGGTTGAATAAAAATTTCTTTGATCATGAAATGCATTAAGCATTTGTTTAGTCACACCTTTAAGTGATTAAATATTCGAAATGGAAGTTTACAACTAATTTCTTGTTTACGTTTAATTTTACATTGAACGTTTTTACATTTTGTGATTATCAAAACGTAGAGAGGTCGAAAAATATTAATAACGTTTTTAGGCATTATTTCTATCAACAATCTCCCCCTTTTGATGATTACAAAATCGAAACTCATTAAATGTAAACTTATTTTTAAACAAGTATTTAGTGAGTTTTATTTCCATTTCTCCCCCTTTTTGTAGAATCAAAAAGGCTTCGTTAATGAATATGCGTAAAATCGACAGAATGAATGCTCCCCTTGATGTGTGCTCTCCCTCGTTCGAGGGCATAAAGGAATCAAGCTATAGAACTTTGCTACAAAAACAAGTTAGAAGAACAAGACAATGATTTCTAACATATAGCAAAGGGAGAGGAAAAAATAATCAAACATATTGATAATGTTTGACAAGTGTCTAGTTGTTAGACAAAAGATATAAAGACTAAAAAGAAACATTAGACAAAAGATCATTCATTGATCATAGAAATTGTATATAAAACACAATCATGCATTCATCAAATCTAAATATTATTCTTGAAGCATAATAATACATTCTACATAAATAGAAACTACAAAAGTCTTAATTTGCCTAGATTGCCATAGGAAACCATTAGACTTGCTTGCAAAAGGAGTAGGTTGGACATTTATTTGAAAGCGAGAAAAGGTAAGCATGTAACATGCTTAGTTGGTTGTTGGTGGAGAGTTTGGAGCGGAGGTGGTTGTTGGAGGGTAATCTCTTTGAACTTGAAGTGGTGGTTGTGGGCGAATAAGAAGAAATTCAATCCAATTAAGATCTCCACTCAAGGTTAGGAATTGTTTTTGGGAAAATATGCAACAAGGACAATAGCCAACATGTTGTTCAACTTGATTCAAGTTGAGGGTGTAAGGCAAGTTTGGAGAATAGGGTGATGAGGGAGTGTTACGTTGTGAAAGGTGCATGGCTAGAAGGTTTGATAGGTCTTGGAGTTGATTAATGTCATCAATGAGTATTTCTTTACTTGGAGATGGAAGTGGTTGAGGTTGAGTTTGGTTGTCACCTTGAGGTGAGGGTGGAGTTTAAGCATGAAGCACACTAGCAACATGTGGATTGATGAGTAAGTGAGGAAATGAGGTTTGTGTGAGTTGAGTTTGATTGACATTTTGTGGTGGAATGAAAGCTTATCCAACATTAGTGTTACAATGATCACTAAGTGGAAGTGAGTGAGATTATAGTGAATCATGGTTTGATTGAGTAGTAGGAGGGTTTTCTTGTGACGATTCATTGAGATATGTTACAATAGTTTAACTTCTTTCTCCATACGGGCCTTACAGATATTTTGGCCACCTTTGAAGGTTTGGACAAAGGTTTGTGAGGGGATGACATTGAAGAAGACAAGATGAGTGTGGTGATAATGGTGAGTGTGAGGGTTGATTTATACTAGGAAAGAGAGGTAGTTAGAAAACAAAGCCAAGAAATGTTGGTGAGTTCTGGGAAATTATAGCTGGGTCTAGGTAAAAGAGGGTCAAAAAGAAGAAGGAAACAGTAAAAACCGTGTACCAGGTGGCCGGCCCCTTTATCTATATGGCCGGCCCCCTTATCACTAAGGGGACCGCCCTTAAGAGCTAAGGGGGCCGTCACCTGGAGAAATCCAGATTGTCCATGTTTTTGTTTTCTTGTAGAAATGGGTAAAAAGGTGGATCGTTTTGTGGCCATTTTGCAGCAAGTCTTAATTTTTATAGCAATCAAGACCAATTTACATAAACACTTAGCAAAAAAAATATGAATAAGTATGCAAGTGGGCAAATAATTATGAAAAGGTCTATAATGAAATGCATATTAATCGGGATACTAACTAATAGTTATAAAGCTCCTATGATTACTACTTCATAGAATTAAAAAATTTCAATAGGTCGAAAATGCATCACTTGAGACATGTGTTTTGCATTCATAATCCTAGTGTGTGCCTATATGCGACAAATGTGAAGTAACGATTATTTCGACTCTAAAATAAAAACCTAAGAAATAATCCAAGTGCTCCTTGATTTAATTTTGCCCAATCAAGAGTGTCGAAAAATATATATTGGATTGTATATTTTGGCAACAAATGTGAGATCATCCTGCATGCATGGAAAACATTTTTAGCATATCTCAATAATGTATGAAAGTAGATTTTCAAGAACTCCTAGTCGTGAGAAGTTTTTCGAGAAATAGTTTGAGACTTATATATATATATATATATATATATATATATATATATAATCTAGATATATATAATAATATGTGTATATATGTAATGTATGGTATGTATAAATGTATGTGTGTATATATATATATATAGTAGTATATATATATATATAATATATAATATAATAAATATATATATATATATATACTAGTTGCAAAGCCCGCCCGATGGGCGGGCTTGCCTTGTGAGTATCCAAGGAATAAATAAAGTAACGGTTAATGAATTGCGAACATCGTAAAATATTTATACAATGAATAAAGAACAAAAAAAATGAATGGTAACCCCATAAGAGGAAATAAAACTTAATAAATTATCCCCCATTACAAACTATATGCTTTTAGTTCAAATACCAAATAAAGCTTCTTTAACGAAACAACTCAACCTTAGACAATGTATGGCATTGACTTTTATTAATGAAAAACTATGAAATCGGTCGACAATGTGTTATGAATAGACATTTAACATAGCAATGATTCATTGGTAATTATGTGTGCGTAACTAATCTGTTAGATACATTTGGTATAATAATGTAATCAAAAGATATCAGATAAATGTGGCAAAGGAAAACTAATAGTTTTATAGACGTTCATGATAGTATAAAACGAATAATTCTATGACCTGTGAAATTCACGGGATACAATTTGAAACAGTGAAATCGACCGAGAGTATATTACAAATGGACATTTAACTGATTAAATGATCGGTTGTTGAGAACATGTGTGTTAAGAATAAGTTAGATCGAGGCGTTATAATAATATTTCCAAAAATAAATAAATAAAACGTGAATTGGTTTATTGGCCAATGAACATTATGGGCAAAAAAGCAAATAGTAGAAATTGATCATTTGTTCAAAGATAAAAGAAATTAGAATAAGGTTTTAAAATATATATACGACCATGAAGATGAATAGCTTTTATGAAAACTCAACCATTAACACTTGTTCAAAGATAAAAATTAACTACATATGTTAAGCATTCTTAACTGGTAAACCGAATATATGATTAGCCGAGACTAAGACTACATATCAAATATTCCAAACATCTAAAAGTGTAAATCACAATTAATATTGGTTATTTTTTACTATTAAATACTTGTTCTCATGAACCAAAACCCATAACTTGAATTACATTGTTGGTCTAACCATGATTGTTTTTGTGCGCGCGCTTTGCGGCACGACTTTTTTTGACTTGATTTTGTGTTTGTCGTTTTTCTGTTTGTTTGACGTCCAAATTTTGAAACATGCTTTCTCACTAATTCAATGATTCGGCAATAACTCTAATTAGTTTGATTGGTATATGCATATGCAACTAAATTTAATACGATTGATTACTTTCTAAAATTCACATCGAAATTTGTTCTTTTTTCCTTTGTTGTATAACACAATCAGTTAGAACTTCATAGCCAACATCTTTGTTTCTTGTGATATTTTTTTAGTTTCCTTATTACGAAGAAAATGTATGAAATTAATATGAGAATAAGATGATCTCAAATCTATATTTATCCAAGGCATACTTGGTGAGTTCGCAGATAACTGTTTACAATATTGTGCAAGTTGTGTTTGGCCAATTTTGTTTTAAAAAAGTTTTTGAGCTCAATAATGCAATATCACCAAATTGTAATAGCAATAACAATAAAAGATATAGTTAAATATAATTTCTAAATATCAATTTCAACAACCATCAAGTAATGTTTATGCTATAACGCATTGTCGTAACATTTGTGTTCCATTAGAATTTTTGACGTCATATATAAACACAACAAATACGAATATATATTTCTATAACTCCTATTTAACATGAACATATTCTTTTAGTAGTATACGACAGCAGTTCACCTCAATATACCCTTTTTCCGCATGTTTAAACAAACCCGTTTCTCCCTGCTCATTTGCTTTATTAACGATCGACGCCCAAATCTCCGCAACCTCAGCGTCAAACTCTGCCCCTTTCACAATCGTCAACATTTGCTCATTAATTTCAGCAAGAATCCTCTTGACTGCCATCACATCCCCACATTGTGCAGCCAAATGAAGCGGTTTTAGTAATATAGTACCCCGGATACCTCTCGCTCAGCTTTTGGAGGGCTGGAATAATGTTTGTCAAAATAAATACCACATGCTGAATATCCAAAATATATACCACATGCTTACTTAAGAAACATGAAAGACTAAAATAATGTTTTCTTAAGTAAATAGAGGTAAACAAATGGTTCATTTCCCTTTCTAATAACAAAAACGTGTCTAAAGATTGAGCAATAACAAACCATTGATACAAAAGTGGAAGTTTGAATTTATACGTATTTTTATGCATGTTTATGCGTAGATAAATGGTGTATGATCAACTCTAGACAAAATTTTGTCATCGTCCATGAGCTGAGATGATATCCACATTATACAAATTTCAGGACCATCATATTCCTTTATTAGCCACTGTCAAAGCTCGGTGTTGTCAATTGGCATGTCAAGCCTCCAAACCTAAAGATTAACATACCAGCAACTTAGTGCACCAAAAATCCGATAATAAGACTATTTACTTGATTATGATGCAAATGGGAACTTTTTATTGGATAAGAAACTACAATTACTTTACATTATCATCAATCATGCAACATTTCTGAACTAAATAACTAAAAGTACATCGTTTCTTAAAGATCATATATTCACGTATCTACGTCCTTTTTAGCAACTACATTCTCTAAATCAAGTCTTGTATTTTGTTATAGACAATTAGTACATCTGTATATGTGTGGGATCAAACTTAGACTCGATGTTTTAGAAATAAATGACATACAACAGAGAAGATATCAAATAATAACTACGTGATTTTTTAAAGTCGGACCATGTTGCTAATCAAGCGTTATGGAAATTTGACTTGGAGATGATCAGCATGAGTTATTAATCATTATATGATCGATATTTATAAGGCATAAAAACACTCTAACACAATCAACAAATGGGTACCTTGTAACGCAAATTGAGCCATCTTATCACGTTTGGTTTTAAACTGCACATCTGATGGTAAACAATGTTAATTTACTTTGATAGCAGAAGATAGAGTAAAGTAGTAGCACACCCTCCACCTTGAGTCCCATCACTATTATAGTGACATCAAGGCTATGTTAAACTACAAAGGTAAATATTATATGGTATTTTTTTATTAAGTATCTACGATCATCAATTTTGAGATCAAGCATATTGGTTTTAAACTTGTCAAAATGAATAACTTGAAACACATTCTAAACCACTTTCCACCATCACAAAATTTAATTTACAGAGTGTGTTATATGAGATTAAACGAAGACTCAATAACAAAAAAATCGTCCACCATAAACAATAGCCTTAAGTTTGCATTTTTATAAAAATGTAGAGGTTAAAATTTGAACGTGATTCGATATAGTACCAAAATTCAAAAACTATAAATATTTAAAAAACTAACCTTTAATCTGCGGATAAAGACTATGAGTTAGATATAGGCAAAAAATCAATTGAAGAAGACATGTAAGTGAATGAAAGCCCATTAGCATAAATCCATCGCTTTGACATGTTCACCTTTTATTAACTAATAACTTAAATGATTTAACCCATTAAACCAATTAGAGATTAAAAATAGTTAATTTTATCATTCACATAACTCAACCATTTTAAAATTAACCTGGTAAAAGAAGAGAGGTAAAAGTAAGAAATATAACTTTGAGATATAATCACCTGATAAAACTTGGATGACATCAATGGACCATTGTCATTGATATGTGGTGGTGAAAATAAAAGATCCGGAGTAGCATCAGGTTGGCTGCAATAGCTGATAACTAATAGTCTCCAGGGGGACCTGAATGCATTTGTATGAATTAAGTGATACAAAATCAGGAGTACATTGTGAAAAGGTAACTATCCTATATCATAATAGCTGGGATGCATAGCTAACTGTCCGTCTTGAAAAAAACTTGATTAATGCTCTTGATATATGATTAAGAGAAGTACCTCAAAGCAGTAACAGCCATTTTCATCGGCATGTTTCATGTGTGGCTTAATATTGTCTGATCCATGAGTGAGCTACATGTAAAATAAGTATAATGGGTGAGTTAACAACAAATCGTGCTCACCACTTAAGCACCTTTGTATGAACTTTAATTACCTTTGCTTTGTAAAGATCAATTGTTGGAATTGAGCCACAAACATCATAAGACACTGCTTTGATTTTAAGAACTAATCCCATATGTGGTAAAACCTGCAAATCAGTAACATTGAAGGTGAAACAACCTTGGACTAAGAATTCTGACAAAATGTTAAATGTATATCTGTTATGTAGTGCATCTACCAGCGAGTTCTGAAATCGAAAACTTCATAATATACAGAACCTTAACAAAATTGATGTTTCTTTATGATATTTTTCTTAACTACTTCAGAAATTGCAAGTTAAATGGAGTAAGCAGAAATGCAAAAGGGTAGTGCCCATACCACGCTAGTTGTAAGTTTTGTCGACTTATCCTTCCCAATGAACGCAAGAGCCGAACTCCCAATTGTCTACAAAAACCAAATTAATCATGGCTAAAGTTTAGAATACAAACATACTATAAATACAGTCACATAAAACATGTTGGTGTATGTGTATATAACTATGATATTTATATATATGAAATGGTATCATTAACATACCAGTCTGAGAATGTGATGAGATCTTGAACTTGTTTCATTGAGGGATGTCTATCCCACTTTTCGTTGAGCTGCAAGAAAAACAACCACCATATGAGGAATTAGGAGCTATAAATACTTACACTAATTTGATTTTTTCCTACTGATGGAATCTTTAGAGTGATTACTAAGTTCATTTGAGCTAACCGAACCCTGCATTTACAAAACAGTTTGTAAATATAAATAATATAATTTAAACAAATATTATCAATTATTTTACAATATATAGTCCAAAAATCAAAACTTTGTGTGATAATCATCATCATCACTCTCTTTATAACTACTACAGGAAACCATCTGAGATGAGAAATTGCTTAATGAGTTGCCTGGTCGTAGTTTACTTGGCTAATTGTTACGCGCTAATCGATGATTGCTTCCTGATGATAGGATCTCCTAATAGCAGAAAATCGTTAAATTGTTAGAATCATAGAAAAACACAAACCGCGGATATTATGAATATTGCAGACATGATGATAAAGTACTAATTATTATCCCTAAATGGCTAAATCCAACACTTACATTAAACCTTTGGCTTTTTTTATTCCTCAAAGATGCCACAAATATTAATCGTTCATGTTTACTAATGTTGTGTCTTTGTTGAATTTAAGTTGCAGCTAGTTACCTTACATAAGACTTCATCACTAAAGTATGTATGTGTCATATTGTCATCATTAAAAAGATTGAATAAGATAATATCCGATCACGCCCAGCACGTCAGAATTATCGTTCTTAGTGTTCGTGATAAATTGTGGAGATATATATCCCCTGTCTAACTTCACCCCCTCAACAACTTCTACTTCATTATACAACGTCATTATGTCCTACATCCGTGCATAGAGCTTAGCAAATTATCAGCTAATTATGATCATGATAATAGGAGTAACGTAAAAGCAACCTTACTAAAATAGTGATGACGTCATCTTTCCTAACTCTTTCCATAGCCTTCGCTAGTAGTTCACCGATTTCAAAAGTTTAAAATATGGTCTGCGTCAAAAGGTTCAAAAAAGAGAAAATTATGCAAACATCCATTCAAAATCGTATCAGCATACCAATAATCCTATGGCCATCAATGCAAATTAATTTGTTCTAATGTGAATATGCACCCTATTATCTACCCGGTATATGCACATACACCAAGTTTTATTTACGTAATATTTCTTAACCAAAAAAGAATGTAATATTTCTTACCTGATATATGCACACACACTATTATCTACCGGGTAAGATAAAACATAACCAAAAAAGAACAGCTAATATTTCTTACCCACTTTTACGGTTTGAGGCTTTATGCAACCACATCTTTTTCCTCTAATATATAGTAAACGAAAACGGCAATCAAATAATGCATTTTTTAGTATCAATCAACAAGAAAAAAACGCAATTACTGATCTTTCAGTCACATTTAACTAAGAAAATTACATTTTTTAGGCTTAGTTCTAGTTTTTTTCTAGCAATCCATTATTAAGCAACAAAAGTTCAAAATTTTAAGCTAAATTTCATACCTGTTTTTTAAATACAGGTAGCTCAAAACAAAATTTGCATGAAGTCGTATTTTGGATAATCTCCTCAAGATCAAGTCGTATTTTTCCTTGCCCAACCACGTCTGTGAACTTCACATCCTCAAATACACATCCCTACATTCATAGATGAAAAAAAATCTTAAATATATAAATTTATTGGTGAGCATCAATATATTAAACATCTTCAAAAATATTTCACTGTCACATTTTAACAAACACTATAAGATTGAATCCAACACTTAATTACCTTTAGAGTAGGGGTTGATATCAAAACTCAGAATCATGGCAACCTATTCTAAATTCTAAATCACACAATAAATAATCAATAACTCATAATCAAACGATTGGAGTATGATCTCGTTTATGAGTTCAAATCCTAATATCAATCAAAAAATTATCACACAGACACATTAAAAATCAAAGCTTCATGGATCGAATGCAAAGATTGACTTAGACGAAATCTGAAAATCATACATACCTTAGAATGATATTTGACTGTCAATCGTCAATTGGACCTATGAATCATCAGCCAAAAAATTGTTACTTGAAATCACAAGAAAACATCCCAAAAAGACCCAATAAATTTATAAATTAGATCAACAATAAAAATTGAGGATAAACAAAAGTGAGCCGTAAATCATTAAGGGTACAATTATAGTATAAAAAAACATTTACAAACCTGGTTCTTGGTTGATGAAGCTTTGATTTTGAAAAAAAACGAATAGGAAATTAGTTTGCAAATTTTAATTGTGTGAGTTTGGTGGTTTTTGTTATGAAATCCCTGATTTTTTTGGATCTGACATCACGTTTGGCTTGCTTTTCAAACTAATATGCAGTATTTTTGGTAGCAGTTAATGTGTTTTACATTGACTTTGAATATTGCATTCAATTGCTTCTAATCACAAAAAATGTTTCCGATTTTAAATTCAAATATGAGTGATGAGGGGTCTTTTATTAGTTTTGTTTTGAAAAATTTATCACAAATGTGGGAAATGCCTTAGTGGTTGACATGTTATCTCTTATGCATAGCAACCCGAGTTCAAACCCTGGCAAGTACATACTTTTTCGGATTAAGCTGGGACGAATTAAGTTGTCATAATAAATGCCTAGGTGGAATACTTAATTGGCTACGTGGCATAAATAGTTGCATAGGTGGCATGTTAAATGCTTACGTGGCATAAGTATTTGCCT
>BQNB010028645.1:2718-28871 GCA_026074375.1 Tanacetum coccineum
ATAAAATTAAACCATATAGATTTGCACTTGTAAAATAAATGTTCATGTACTTTGTATTTGTAAAAATGTTATACTTGTCCAACAACTTATTATTTATTAATAATAATTGTTTTAACACTTTTATGCATTTATATAATGATATTATATAAATAGTTCATTCGTTCTTATAAAAATAGTGCACAAGTATAAAAATAGTGCATAATATTTTGAAAACCTTATATCTTTTTTGTTTTGGCTCTGTTTTACACGTTCTTTATGCTCACAGTTTTGAATTAAGAAAATCTATCAAAATATTACATTTATAATATTTTAGCTACTGATGAAAAGTAACTTTTACTGTTTCTGTAAAATTATATAAAACTACTTTTATATAATTAATTGTTGTAATCTCGTAAAAATTATAACTCATTCTTAATTCGGTTTTTAGTAATTCTTATATATTTGGATTCCTTGTAAAAAGTACTTTCATAAAAAAATATCATATATTTTCATCAGATCTGTAAAGTTTTAGATTTTATAAAATTACTTTTATAAAATCACTTTTTATCGTAAACTCGTAAACTTCATAACTTCTTCGTTATAATTTGGATTTTCGAGTTCTTTATATATTTAGAATTGTCATGAAATTTACTATTTTAATAAAATATAAAATAAATATTATTTTATACGAATTAAAACTATAGGTTTTTAGTTTTTATATAATTAAGTTTATAAACTTGTTTTATACACTTTTTAACTTAATTAAATTACTACAAGTCCTCTACTTTATGTAATAATACATCTTTGATATACCTTGAGTCCTTAAATTTGTGTCCATCATTTATAGTCCAAGTTTGTCCAAGAACATGTCCATTACATTTATTTATTCATAAACATAATAATTAAACTTTTATATAATTAATTTATAAACTAGTTTTATAAATTAACAAATACTTATACAAAGTGTGTTCTTGATTTCTATCATCATTTTAGCATCATAACATCATATGAAAAATGAAATTCAAATTTATACAAGTGTGTAGTTATTTTATAAACTACATAGCAATTATATAAATCATGAAATTAATATATTGAAGAGATTAGGGTTTATAGTTGATCTCAAGATGATGAATGAAGATGATAACACAAGTTTAACACAAGTATTTATCCCCAAATACTTCCAATAAAACCCTAAACTTGAACTAGAAAACCCTAATCTTCTTTACTTGAATAACCCTTATAATCACCTAACCAAGCTTCCAATACCCTTTGTAATACCTTAGATATGTTTAATATCAACCCTAGTATACTTGTAATACCTTAAAAACAAAAATACAAAATGTATGAGTGTGTGAGTTTGAACCGTGAGTTGAGAGAGAGTAGGAGAGTGTTTATGTTTTGATTTTTGCTTGCAAATGGTTAAGTGTGAGAAGTGTTTATTTTTTAGCTTCTATTTATTGCAAGACATGAGTTTGAATACCATTTAAGTGAGCTAGCAAATGGTTTAAGGGTTGTAAGGGTGGATCCGGTTTCAAGAGCTCATAGGGTAAGGTTTTATGAGTTGTAAATTGTTAGGGATGTAAGAGAAGTATGGAGCTTGGTTAGACCACATGTCCTTATGTAAGAGTGATGTGAAAGAGGATTAGGCATGCTTGTTTGGTCTTTCCTTTTCCCTTGATTGCAGACGAAATCCTACACACACATGGGAGACCAAAATTGCCTTGAAACCCCATGGATAAAGCTTGAAGATGATCCCTTGGTTAAAGGTTATTGTTGTTTAATAGTTAGTGGTGCATTTGATTTAATTTCAAGTAGAATGTATGCATATGTTTGTGTATAACCGGATATGGGTGAGTGTGTGAGTATAATTAGTAAATTTTTGGATATTAGGTATTATGGTGGGTATTTGTTGAAGTCTAGATGGGGTTTATGTGATTATATGCATGCATGGATGCCTAAAACGCGAACCGTATGTGTTTTACGTAAAATATAAAAATAAAACTTGAAAAGTTATACATTATCTTCCTAATAATATTATAACACTTGTTGAACGTAAACTTTTATTTGTTTGATGCCTGTTTACGTTGAATGCTTATTTTTAGTTTACGCGATTTAACAAAACGGTTTAAAATTAAAAGTGAACGCGTAATAGTTTAAAATAAATAGTTGAATATTTATTAGCGTAAAAAGACGTAAAAATGCGGGTTGTTACAGTCCTGGGACGAATGGCCAGTCCTCTTGCAGTTGGTACACTTGGGAGCACACTGCCCGTCATGGTGATAATTGCACTTAGGGCACAAAGGTTTAGATCCTCTGTACGGTTTCTTTTCCCCATGCCTTGCAGTATAGGCCCATGCCACATTATGCCTTTTGAAAGGTGGATGCTGGTTTTTATTATTCCTTGAAGTGTCCTCAAACTTCCTTTTGTTTTTGGCTTGACGTTCATCCAAAGTACGGATCTTTTAATCCATCAGTTCAGTGGCGAACTCAATAGCATCCTGCATGGTCTTTGGCTTAGATGCCATCACACTTCCATGAATCATGTCAGGAAGACCACCGACATACTTTTCAACTTCATTCGATTCTCCGGGAAACATCCTCTCGCACATCAATGCCAACTCTTGAAAACGTTGGTTATAGCTTTCCACATCAGTGCCCTTCACCTTTAAGTTCCATAATTTAATTTCTAGCTTCTTAATCTCGCCTCTCGGACAGTATTTATTAGTCATCGTCTTTTTCAATGCTTTCCATGTCATTGCGTATGCAACATCATGGCCAATAGTCTTAACGTAGGAGTTCCACCACGTTAAAGCATTTCCCTAGTGAGTACAAGTAGAAAACTTAATTTGATATGCGATTGTGCAGTTACTGATATGAAAGACGAATTCCATCTTTTCAAACCACTAAGTAAGACCAACAACTCCTTCAGTACCCTTGAAATCCAGGGGTTGACATTCGAGGAAGTCACTGTAGTTGCACTCGCGAGCAGCTCGCTCTGTTCTTTTGCTACCAGTTCCAGAATCATGGTTTTCATCGTCATTTTTGCTGGTTCTGTTTGCTTCAATTTCTACCAATGCATCGGCAACTCCTTGGGCAATCGGTGCCTTAAGTTGAGCATCGGTCATAGGGTTAGTGGTGGTGGTGGTTGTTGTGGCGGTTCTTTTCTTTGGTGGCATTTTCTTTAAATCACAAGAAAATATAATATACGTTAGATTTCATACAATCATAAATGCGACATGACATATGCACAATAAATAAAATGAGATCACAACACACAGTGAAATATACAACTGAAGTGAAATCAACAACGATATAAATAAATAAACATCTATATATATAACAATATCGATAATCATACATGATAGCTTGGTTACAAAGACCAGTACAATGAGATACAAAATGGAAATATGGTCCTAAGGCAATGCTACATGGGGGTCACCCATAATACTTAGCATGCCATACAAGATAGCTAAATGATGAACAAAAGATCCCTACAGCCTACTAGCCGGGAGTAACCCATAAAAACTTAGCAGACTATACAGGATAGCTAAAAAATGATACAATACTAACGGCTACTACCAGCATCCTTTGGTCCATCCTGAGGTCCTGCCTCTGTAGCGCGTACAAGATCTCTGAACCTTTCATGCGCGTGCTGAATATGGGTCATCAGTCTGACCTTATCTATGATCCTCTGTCTCTGTAGTACATCAACATCTCTTTGTAAAGCTCTAATCTGGGCCTCCATGGCCTGGATCCTGCTATTAGAGTGAGACAATGCCTGTCGGGCAATAATGGCCTCACGCTCGTAAGAAGAAGCCATCAAGTTGAAGTATCTCCTCTCCCTCCTCAATATAGAAACCTGAGCTCCTAGCAAGGCTCGGTCATCCTGTGCATCCTCACAACGCATATAAATCTCCTGAGCATCATGCCTCTGAGTAGTAGCAAGATCTGTAACTCTGTCATTGACCACCCCACGATGGTCATTACTCTACTCTCAGGGGCGTGATGCTCCCCCAAACCCGCCCCGTACTAATCGGGGATCTTATCGGGGTGTCATCTTTGTGTGCAATTCTCGACCAAAGCCGCACCATTTCACATTTATTATTATTTTTAGACTGTTAGCAATAACTTGAAGAATTAATAATCAATTACAAACAAGGTTTATTAAGTTTTCACGATAATATCATACATGTATAATGATAAATTACACTATAAAAAGTTACAACTTAAAAATATGACATTAAACAAGTTTCTATAATAACAATTTGGCAATATTACAAAGATAAAAAAATTAACAATATTAGAGAAGTACTTTTTTATTACGTAAATAGTAACAAAATACTATATAAATATACATATATTTTTATATGTGTATATATTAATCGGGCGGGGCGGGGCGGGGATGTTATTCCTCACTTTTGCCCCAAACCCGATTAAAAATCCCCGTTTAAACCCCAAACCCGCCCCGTAACCCAACAAGCATGCCCCGCCCCGCCCCAATTATTTTGGGTTTCGGGTTTCACCGTCGGGTTCGGGTTTTTTTGCCATCCCTACCAGCAAGGCTCAGTCATCCTTTGCGTCCTCACAACGCATATAAAGCTCCTGAGCATCCTGCCTCTGAGTAGTAGCAAGATCTGTAACTCTGTCATTGACCACCCCCACGGCGGTCATCGCTCTACTCTTAGCAGCACGAATACTAGCATCCATAGTATCGATAAATCCATAGTTAATTGTATGGGCTAGAGTATGTTCAGTCTGCCTAGCAGCAGCTGACGAACTCTCCTCAACCTTAAATCTACCAGTAAGAGCAGTGAAATGAGCTCTCTTCTGAAGCGACATGTCCGCCTCGAGAAGATCATCTCTATGTGTAGTAGATGGTACCAACAGAGGTGGTGATGGTATCTCTGATGGGTGGTGAGTGGGTGGTGATACAGCTCTAAACCGAATCCCGGTTGCTCTGTAGCCTAATGGTGCCTCAGCATAGGTAGGGCTAGTAGTAGGTGGTGATGGTAGTGGTAAGGGTGGTGAGGGAATCTGGGGAAGTGGTGATGATAGTAGAGAAAGTGGAGATGGTGGTGGCGATGGTGGAGTAGGTGCAGAAGCATACTCAGCGATGAGTACCTCAACAGTATCTGACATCGGTATCTAAGGTTGGACAGACATCCTAGCCGTGCGATGTCTAGGTGATGGTACAGGTGTAGGTGCAGACTCGTCAGTCTTGAATGCCTCTTTATCCTCAGCTGAGGGTACGGGGTCAACATCAGGTACATCAAAAGAGTCGTCCGGAGCTAGATGCTCCTCCTCCTCGTCATCATCCTTAGAAGCCTCTTGATCCTCATCCTCATCGTCATCATTGTCATTATCGGATGACTCATCATCAGCATCGTCTCCTCCATCGGCAGGATAGTTGGCAGGATCCTCCTCAGGGTCCTCCTTTAGATCCTCCTCAGGGTCCTCCTTTAGATCCTCCTCTGAATCGGAGTCAGCAACATAGCTGTAACACCCCCAAAAATACAACAACGCAGCGGAATACCACTTTGGGGTGCTACTTCATAATACACAGCGCTAGATACAAGAGAACGACCTCTAAATGTGTCGTTTATAAAACAATCTCGTTGATTTTCTGAAATCCAAAATAATAGTTGTCCCATAATTGCATCACAATGAAAAGCTTGAATGTATAGACTCCAATGCACTTCAAGAAATCCGAGCATATAATTTACCTGAGAAAAACATGCTTAAAAGTGTCAACATTAAAGTTGGTGAGTTCATAGATTTGTTTAAATATGAATGTAATCCACTGTGTCATCACAGTACCATGTAAAAAATACCACAAAAATTTAAGAAAGAATGCACACACATTTTATTTCACCATAAGTACCAATCTTATCCTAAAGATATTAAAAGTATTCATAGACCAGAATTATAATGTCACCAAAATTACCAATCATATTCCAAAGATTTAATAAAAAAAAGAATGCAATGACCAATATTAATGTCACCAAAAATGTTTCAAGTATGTAATTGCCATTATTCAATGCAACGTAAATATCCATGTGTGTATAAAACAATGTTTACGATTACTCTACTCTAATCCATGAAACGAAGGCTAATAATTCATGTAAGGAATTCTATGTATTTGTTGTGGGCCCCAGTAGTCCCAACGTGATTAATAACCGACAATGTTAAAACTAGAGGTTCGTCCCAGTGATAGCTAATCACTCCTAAAAAAACAAAAAAAAGAAAAGAAAAATATAACCGAACAGGGGTTGTCATATCCCGAATAGATCTATTTATATGTTTCGCTCAGTGGACATCACCTAAAATTTCGTTAACGCCCACCGGGCGATCGCTAATCACACCCTAGACAGGATCCACACCCAAATAGATCTATTTTCATAACAATCGCCGCTCCACTCCCTCCAAGTGATTTACAGTTAATGACGCGCTGTGACTAGACTTGTATGCACGCCAATTATGGGCAGTGATTTTAAAATAATGTACTTCCCGATACCGGTTCCCCCCAACTCAAGAACACCCGGGCAGTAAAGTGAAAATATGTACTCCCGTTACCGGTGTCCCCTCCAAGAACACCCGGGCAGTACCGTTTTGTCATCAGTTCAATCCGCCTAAGCTAATCCGTAATCCTTTCAAAAGTAAAGTGCATATATTTGTGACCAAAAATGAAGTCAAATAATATATCCCATAGCGAGCTATGCAAAAAATTATGTAAACCAATTTGTAACAATCATGTAAATGCATTTGGTAACCAGCAGTTCTACCCCCAAAAATATGAAAAAAACCAGATAAAACATTGGGCTATAAATAAACTCACAAAATCCCGCATAAAACAATCACATGTTTATAAGCAACCGAGTAAGTATAAGAATTTGTAGACAAGCATGTATCCCCCTCGCGGGTTATAAAACATTCAAAAGATTGAAAAGCGAGGCTATGAACTCACATTGATGTTGCAGAACGATCGACAGATAGGCATCTAATATGCACAATGCGAACGAATAACGAAGCGCCCGATCAGAAGTTCGCAGCTTAATAACGCTAAGTCCCACTATCCTAGATAAAAACGAATTTGGGTTTCCTGATGGATAGTCCCTCAACAACGTCCCGTGAATAAAGATTCAGATTTAATGTTGTAATTGGTTTTGGGGTTGGTAAATAAATAATTGAAAATATACGCAAAGTGTGAAATATATTCTTAATTATATTACCTATGAAAAAAAAAACCCTTTATATAATTCATACCCGGTGAATTAAATAACAAGACAGCATCCAAAGATTACTGAAAAGTATATAATAAACCTTGTAGGCAATTATATAATAAGTGGTGAGTAAAATGATATAAACCAATTAGTCTGACTACGTTTTCTAAATCATTACTTAAATTAATACAAAGTTTTCTGGTATAAACGTATTCGTACCTTTTTAAGGTTACCAATAAAATTAAACCGATGGTTTATAAAATCCTTTTACCACCAATTATTAGGTTATCTTCTACTTACAATTAAAAAAATATAATATTATAATTTTATAGAACTCCTATATTCGTTTCCTCAATGTTTCGCGTCTAAAAATAATTTGTCTCAATGTAAATATAGTTTTCGCGTTCATTGGTCGGGTTATGTATAATAACAATCAATGTATCCTAAAAATATAACTTGGTCCCTTTTTATCCGTTTATAACACAATATGAATTTTAGTAAAACGTTACTAAATATTGAAATATATATATATTTCGCCATGACCTTTCCGTTTATAAAACGATCCCAAGTCGAACGACTTTGTTGCAAATCCACTTTCCCAATTTAATTTTTAGAAAACATTCTAACAATTCAATGGTGTTTTTATTACTTATCTTTAAAAATAAACATCATTTGCCATATTATAACATCGTTACGAATCATAGTATTTTATATAGCCTTATCAGTCTAATATTAATGTATCTGAAAGATAATTATTCACATTTAGGTTAACCATTAACCGACCGGGTCCGATTTTAATATTTAATATCAAATCTTATATATATACCCAAACTAAACCCTGTTGATGATCACTATCCTTTGTTGGCCCTTCTCTAAATCCAAACGCCCCTATCATGTTTTACACGACCAACGGCACCCATTTGTAGCTCGCTGTCCAAACAGTCCTTCGACGTTAAACCCACAACCAAACGCACCCCTTGTGGGCTTGTCGAGCACAACCCAAACGCAAAGAAAAGGGAGAACCCCTAACAGAATTTGCTACAAAAGCCAAACGCACCCGCGCGTTGGTAAAGCCAAACGCCACCCCTTGGGTGATTACTTACTACTGCCAACCAAACGCAGGAGAACCGTTGAGGTTGGGCTGTTAAGCCAAACACACCGTTGGATGTTCAACAGCCAAACGCAACCTACGACTGTTTAACAGCCCAAACCAAATGCTCCTAGTTGTTTTCTACCTCAACCAAACACCCCTTAAATGATGTTAAATCCAGAAACAAACACCCCTAGTCTGCTGCAACAACACCAAACACATATGGCACCCTTTTTATGTGTGGTTTGGCAGCCACACGCACCTTGACTCTGTTTTACAAAACCAACCCGACAAACAAACACCCCCCGGCTGTTATAAACCCGAAACAACACCACCTTGGGGTCGCGTGACAGCCAAACCAACGGACCTTTGTGGTCTATATCGAAACCAAACCCACCCTTGGCGGTGTCAACAACAAACCACAACCAAACCAAAACAAAACACCCCTCGTCGTGTTTTTAATTAAACCACGCGCACCCTTTGTGGGCGGCGACGGCGTGTATATAGGTGATGATGGTGAAAGTGGTGGTGTTATGGCAGCGGCGGTCGAGTGGTGGTGGTGACGGGTCGCGTGAACGCGAGATATATGGGGGATCGAGCAGATCGAAGGAGTGGGCATTTTTGGTCTTGATCTGTGAAACCGCTCCTAAACTTTTTCGCCGGCGGCGAAGTGTTGTTGTTGCGGAATCCTGGCAAGCGGCGCCGGTGCTAGGGGCGGTGGCCGGATATATGAGAGAGAGGGAGAGTTATAAAAGAGTGTGTGTATGTTTGAGATGGAATGAGAGAAAGTATAAAAGTTTTATATATATATAAAACTTTAAAAAATGAAATTGTAAAAGTGTTATTACTCGAGGGACAAAAAGTGTAACTTTCGATAAACTTTTAAAAAATACTGTTTCGGGACTCATTTGAGCGACTTATCCTGATGAACCAACGACGAAACTTGCGCCAATTGTTTTTCAAATCATTTTTCCGATAAAAATAGTATTCGGCTTGATATAATTTCATAAATAATTTTATAACATTAAGTGAAATAATCGGTTATTCATTTTGTGGACCGGTTATTTTTGCCGTCGTCCGAAATAAAATGGATTTAAGCCGAGTAGTCGCGTTATGCGACAACGGCTTTTAATTAAACAAGATGACTAATTTAATTTAATATTTTTTATAAAATAAATACTGATAAATAAAAAAAACACATTTAATTATTTTTGTGTGTCGCGTTGTATGTTATGTCCGTATAATCTTTGCGGTTGCTGATTGTTTAGAAAGCCCTTTTCTGCTCTTTTTTCCCAGGTCTTGGGCAAAACTAAAATGTTGTCAGAAAATCATTCCACATCAAATTGCTTTATGAGTCCGAGGTCGTGAAAACGTGATTTAGATGTCGTTCTCATAATCAAGCCAGACCCTAAAGAAATCGTCCATTCAAAACATTCGAAAATTCTCGTGTGTTACAGTACCTACCCCTAAAGAAATCTCGTCCCGAGGATTAAATTTGTGTTATCCCGATTGTGTGACCAAGGAAGGAACTTAAGGTTAACTATACTCTCCTAAACAAACGCTGATAACTTTATTAGCAAAATTCGTGTTTTCTATACTTTCACAATCTAACCAAAAATTTTGGCTGGTTTGTTTAGTGATATTTTTTAATCCATCAATATTGGTACCTCAAATATAATCATGTACAAGATCTTATGACTAGTATAACCGCGTTAAAGGAAAAGTCTCATTATAGTGAAAACCTCAAGAAGAAAGTGTAGTCGCGTGAGTATGTTTGTATAAGTCTCTAAATGTCCAAGGACGGAGTCTTGTTTCTTACTACTTTAATTGTTTCGATATTCACATCACGTGGCTTATGTATGTAAGTACCCAACTTACTTGGCAGAACAAGATTTATCGCGACCTAAGACCTTTTCCTACTAGTGGCCCGAAATGAATAGTCTAACTATCTGTTTCGTCGATAGGTGTTTATTTGGTTTAAGGAGGGTTGCATTACCCATTGGATAAAGTTGTACCAGCTGGGACCGCTCCAGGACCCAACAACAGCGACCATAACGACGATAACTATAACAAACGGTGATGGGATGCAGAGGGTGATGACCCTCCGAGATAACAATATCCCTCAGAATAAAGTTCAATAATGAGAATGGTGCTAAGCGTAGAGAGCTTACGCGATAGACGGCGGATTTTGGTACTCAGTCGCTAGTTCGATGAATCAGCTCCATTAGCTCAAGTGTGTAACAAGTCTGTTAGTTCCACGAACAGTTTACGATCGCAAGGATTTGCAATCGCAAAAGTAACAACTTAAGAATGAGATAAGGTAGTTCCAAGTGAGGCCTTAAGATTCTGCTGAGTGGCAAGACACGATTGTGTCTCTAGACCCTTTTAACGGAATCGAAATGATTATTGATTTCAGGTTACATACGACTCGTGTCATATTCGATACCATTAAGCCCACTCATTTATAATTTCTTATTTACATAAAGAAGCGAGCCAAATTTATGTAGATAAGTAAATGAAAAACTTATGTTCGGTGATAATATAAATTTATTATTAAACGAAGTAGGCATCCCAATCCATTTTAAATATACAAGATTATAAATCATCCTACTTAATAATTCCCGATGCAACACGCGTACCCACATAACTTTCAAGGTGATGGATGACATGACGATGCATGTGCTCTAATAAGTATGGGACGAGTGACTTAAAACTCGTCTTTGGAAGCTGGGAGTAAAAACTGCCAGGCGAGATCAACATAGAGTTCAAGATAGGTAATGAGTACCCTGGTTAGAGTAAACCAGGTAAAAGTCTCGATGAACCAGTCAACATAGCAATTATCATATAAATCCCCTTATTACAAGTCCCGCCCATACAAGACTTGTAATACTTAGATTTATACAATATCCCATGTAAACAGAACTGTGACGGGTTTTGTTAACATAGCAATTATCATATCAATCCTCATATTACAAGTCCCGCCCATACAAGACTTGTAATACTTAGATTCATACATAATTCCATGTAAACAGAACTGTGACGGGCTTTGTTAACATAGCAATTATCATATCAATCCTCATATTACAAGTCCCGCCCATACAAGACTTGTAATACTTAGATTCATACATAATTCCATTTTTATATGTGTATATATTAATCGGGCGGGGCGGGGCGGGGATGTTATTCCTCACTTTTGCCCTAAACCCGATTAAAAATCCCCGTTTAAGCCCCAAACCCGCCCCGTAACCCAACAAGCATGCCCCGTCTCGCCCCAATTATTTTGGGTTTCGGGTTTCCCCGTCGGGTTCGGGTTTTTTTGCCATCCTTACCAGCAAGGCTCAGTCATCCTTTGCGTCCTCACAACGCATATAAAGCTCCTGAGCATCCTGCCTCTGAGTAGTAGCAAGATCTGTAACTCTGTCATTGACCACCCCCACGGCGGTCATCGCTCTAAACTCTTATCCGCACGAATACTAATCATCCATAGTAACGATAGAATCCCTAGTTAATTGTAAGAGGTCTAGATATGTTCCAGTCTGCCTAGACACAGCTGATGTAACTCTCTCAACCTTAAATCTACCATTTAAGGAGCAGTGAAATGAGCGTCTCTTCCAGAAGGCGACATGTCCCGCATCGGAGAATATCATCTCTATGTGTAGTAATGGTACCAACAAGGTGTGATGGTATTCGCTGATGGGGTGGTGAATGGGTGTGATACAGCTCTAAACCGAATCCCTGTTTTCTCAGAGCCTAATGGTGCCTCAGCATATGTAGTGGCAAGTAGTAGTGAGATGGTAGTGGTTAAGGTGGTAGGGAATCTGGGGAAGTTGTGATGATAGTATAAAAAGTAGAGATGGTGGGAGGCGAAGGTAGAGTAGGTGCAGAAGCATAACTCAGACGATGAGTCCTCAACAGTATCTGACATCAGGTTATCCTAAAGGTTGTGACAGACACTCCTAGCCGTGGGCGATGTCTAGGTGATGGTAACAGGTGAAGGTGCAGACTCGTCAGTCTTGAAAAGCCACTTTATCCTCAGGCAGAGGGTACGGGGTCAACAACAGGTACACAAAAGAGTCGACCGGAGCTAGATGCTCCTCCTCCTCAACATCATACTTAGAAGCCGGCTTGAATCTCTATCCTCATTCGTCCATCATTTGTCATTATCGGATGACTCATCATCAGCATCGTCTCCTCCATCGACAGGATAGTTGGCAGGATCCTCCTCAGGGTCCTCCTTTAGATCCTCCTCAGGGTCCTCCTTTAGATCCTCCTCTGAATCGGAGTCAGCAACATAGCTCGGTGATAAGGCTGTATGTGAAGCATCATCTGGTAAAGGCTGATCCTTCATAGGTGTCTCAGCATCAGATGACACTAAGTACTCTGGGTACTCAGGCTCAGGTACATTGTCTGGAGAAGGTGGGTGCTCAGGACCTGGTACGTAATTTGGAGATGGTGGTGCCTGCTCGGGAGCCTGAAGAGCGGCCTCCACATATGGGTCTACTAGGTGCATGGGTAGTCCGTCGTATCCATAGATAACGACTCCGAGAGAACCTACGTCTGATGGCTTCTCGTAATCACTAGATATCGATGCCCCCCTCCCGCCCATAGACAAGACTAGTACTACACGATGGTTTCACACATAAATCCATGTAAAACCGAACAGTGACGGGTTTTGTTTACATAGAATTATCATAACATTCTTTATATTACAAGTCCCCAAACCCGCCCATACAAAAAACTTATGTAATACTTAGTTTCATACATAATTCTTCCATGTAAACAAAAATTATTAAAACGGTCACTCGAGTAATACAATATAGTATAATGCCTAATGACGAAAATAAATCCTTAATACCATCGTTTAAAACAATCAATTCTGAGAACGAAAAGAGACCATTGGGCAACTCACAATGTCTAAGAAGAAAGATGAGACCATTGTATAACTCACAATGTCTGACGAGTAGAATGAGACCATTGTGCAACTCACAATGTCTTAAAAACGCTCTGGTATTTATATAAATACCTCTTGTAAAAAGGGAATGTGCTGATAAACGCAAAAGAATGTAAGCAAAAATAATTCAATATTAGTATTTCATGTAAGACTTAATGCAGCACGTAAAGTAAGCACATAACAAGTAGCGTGTATTGCCCTTTGAAAATGTTTTGATGTGATGCAATATTTGTGAAAACGGTATAGAGACTAGGGTATAAATATGCACCCTTAGTTTCTCTAAAACCGTGCACTGATACCAATCATTTAAACATCTCAAAAATACAACAACGCACGGAGTATCCACATTGGGGTGCAACTTCAGAATACAAACAACCAAGATACAAGAGAAGACTCTAAGTGTCGTTTTAAAAGTTATCTCGTTGATTTAAACAAAAATCTGAATTAATAAAACATTTGGTCCCATAATTTCATCACAATGAAACGCTTGAATGTATAAGACTCCAATGCACTTCAAAAAATCAGAGCAAATAATTTTACCCTGAGAAAAACATGCTAAAAATTGTCAACATTAAATTGTGTGATTCATAGGTTTCTGTAAATATAAACGTTAGGGCCATAAAAGTATCTGCCCACTGTATCATTACATGATCCATATAAAAACGGTTTTAATGACGACTGTCTCCCTACAGTGTCATAAAAAAATTGTGTGACCATTTAAATCCTTAAACTCTTTTCCAAAAATTTACGCATGATTTTTATGAAAACAATTAGCTGTAAAATAGTGCAAGACCATTTCTATCCCCAAATAGTCCCCAAAATGAACTAATAAAAGTGGATCACAAATAACCAAAGTAATTATTGCCACATTATCAAGTGTGTATAAAACCATGATTACCATTACTCTAAGTTCATGAAACTGAAGCTAATAATTCATGTAAGAATTCTTGTGTATTTGTTGGGGGCCCTGTAGTCCCAACGTGATAATCTGACATGTTATAACGTTCGTTCCCAGTGATAGCTAATACCCAACGGGGGTTGTCAATCCCGAATATAGATCTATTTTATATCATATCGCGTGGACATCACGCTATAATTTCGATACGTCGATCGCGTTAACACTCCGAACAGGGAACCCCGACCCTATAGATCTATTTATCATAACAGTCGCCGCTCTAACCCACCAAGTGAATTTACATTCATGACGCTGTGACGTAGACATTAAGTAATGCCCCTCACATGAAATTCCCTAGTAACGTGATACGTTATAGTTTAAATGATAAGGTTTTATCTTTTTAAATTTCTTCAAAAGCTAGTAGATGATAAATTATGTTAAATATATAACATAATTGTTTTTATATGTTTCGATCGATGAATGAAACGATAAATGTGTTGGGTTTTAATAAAATAGAGTCTTATAATGTTTAAATATATTTTTGATATTAAATATAAAAATATTACATTTTATACCCTTGAGAATTTGAAAATGGCAATATATACCATTGGTATATATATTTTACAATTTAAACCCCTTTATATATGATTTTAAAACATTTAACCCTTAACTTTCAAGTATGGAAAAACAGGTCCTTGTGGTTTTAAGTTTAGGATAATTACACTTTTGGCCCGAAAGTTTAATAGTTTCGACAGATAGGCATCTAATATGCACAATACGAACGGAAGACGAAGCGGCTCGATCAAGAAGTCGCAGCTACTCTTAACGGCTAAGTCCCACTAGCCTAGGATAATGAATTTGGGTTTCCTGATGGATAGTCACCTCAACACGTCACGTTGAATAAAGATTCAGATTTAATGTTGTAATGGTTTGGTGGTTGGTTAAATAAATAAATTGAAAATATACGCAAAGTGTGTAATATATTCTTTATATATTACTTATGAAAAATAAACCCTTATATAATTCATACCGTGAATTATATAACAAAGACAGCAATCCAAAGATTACTGAAAAGTATATAATACCTTGTAGGTATTATATAATAAGTGTGAGTAAAATGATTAAACCAATTAGTCTGACTCGTTTTCTGAAATCATTACTTAATTTAATAAAAAGTTCTTGTATAAACGTATTCGTACGTTTTAAGATTACCAATTAAATTAACCGATGGTTGTAAAGCCTTTTACACCAATTATTAGGTTATCTTCTAGCTGACAATTATAAAATATAATATAATATTTTATAAACTCATATTTCGTTTCCTCAACGGGTCGCGTCTAAAATAATTGTCTCAATGTAAAAGTATAGTTTTCGTTCATTGGTCGGGTTATTGTATAATACAAGTCAATGTATCCTTTAAAAATATAACTTGGTCCCTTTTTATCCGTTTATAACACAATATGAGTTTTAGTAAAACGTTACTAAATATTGAAATATATATATATATTTCGCCATGACCTTTCCGTTTATAAAACGATCCCAAGTCGAACGACTTTGTTGCAAATCCACTTTCCCAATTTAATTTAATAGAAAACATTCTAACAATTCAAGGGTGTTTATTAATTATCGTTTAATAAACATCATTTCCATATTATAACTTCGTTACGAATCATAGTATTTTATATTCCTTACCAGCCCAATATAATGTATCTGAAAGATAATTAGTCACATTTATTTAACCAATTAACCACCGGGCCGATTTTAATATTTATATCAAATCTTGATATATTTTTATTTGTTAAGGTTATATATACCAAACTAACCCTCGTTGATCATCACTATCCTTTGTTGCCTTCTCTAAATCCAAACGCACCCTATCATGTTTACACGACCAATCGCACCCTTTTGTGCTCGCTGTCCCAAACAGTCCCTTCGACTGTTAACCCACAACCAAACGCCCCTTGTGGGCTGTCGAGCACAACCAAACGCACCCTAACAGATTTGCTACTAAACCAAACGCACCCGCTGCGTTGGTAAACCAAACGCACCCCTTGGGTGATTACCGCCAACCAAACGCACCGTTGTGGGTGGGCTGTTAAGCCAAACACACCCTTTGGCTGTTCCAACAGCCAAACGCAACCTACGGCTGTTTAACAGCCCAAACCAAACGCTCCTAGATGTTTTCTACCTCAACCAAACACCCCTTAAACGATGTTAAATCTAGAAACAAACACCCCTAGTCTGCTGCAACAACACCAAACACACCCTAGTCTGCTGCAACAACACCAAACACGCCCTTTATGGGTGGTTGGCAGCCAAACGCACCCTACTCTGTGTTACAAACCAACCCGACAAACAAACACCCCCGGCTGTTATAAACCCGAAACAAACACCACCTTGGGGTTGCGTGACAGCCAAACCAAACGGACCTTTGTGGTCTATATCGAAACCAAACCCACCCTTGGCGGTGTTAACAACAAACCAACGCACCCTATGGTTGCCGCAAGACAGTCACCGAGCCAAAACCAAAACAAAACACCCCTCGTCGTGTTTTTAATTAAACCACGCGCACCCTTTGTGGGCGGCGACGGCGTGGTGATATAGGTGATGATGGTGAAAGTGGTGGTGTTATGGCAGCGGCGGTCGAGTGGTGGTGGTGACGGCGCGTGACCGAGAGTGGTAGTGGGGATCGAGTAGATCGGAAGGAGTGGAGCATTTTTGGTCTTGATCGGGAAACTCGCCGGAAACTTTTCCGGCGGCGGTGGTGGTCGGAATCCGGCGCCGGCGGCGGTGGTGGGGCGGTGGCCGGATATATGAGAGAGAGGGAGAGTTATAAAAGAGTGTGTGTATGTTTGAGATGGAATGAGAGAAAGTATAAAAGTTTTATATATATATAAAACTTTAAAAATGAAATGGTAAGTGTTTAATACTCGAGGGACTAAAAGTGTAACTTGTCGAGAAACTTTTATAAAATACTGGTTCGGGACTCATTTGAGCGACTTAACGGATGAACCAACGCACGAAACTTGCGCCATTGTTTTTCAAATCATTTTTCCGATAAAAATGAGTATTCGCTTGATATTATTTCATAAATATTTTATAACATTAAGTGAAATATCTGTTATTCATTTTGTGGACCGGTTTTGCCTCGTCCGAAATAAAAATGGATTTAAGCTCGAGTATTCGCGTTATCGACAACGCTTTTAATTAAAATGATGACTAATTTATTTAATATTTTTATTAAATAAATACTGATAATTAAAAACAAATTTAATTGTTTTTGTGTGTCCGCGTTGTATATTGTTCGAAAAATGTTTGCGGTGCTGTTTTAGCCCTTTTCGGCTCGTTTCCAGGTCTCGGGCAAAACTAAAAAGTTGTCAGGAATATCATTCCACATCAAATTGCTTTAGAGTCCGAGTCGTGAAAACGTGATTTAGATGGTCGTTCTCATAAGTCAAGCCAGACCCTAAAAGAAATCGTCATTCAAACATTCGAAAATTCTCGGATGTTACACCATCCGACTTGGACATCAGAGCTTAATACAGGGATAAAGTCTTGTGTTACTCTTAACGTCGTCTTTTTCTTATTGAGTGATACAAATAAACAGGCCAGGCACTTGGAAGTTGTGGCTTTACGTGGAAGCCTATAGATTACGTATCATCATTTAGCGTCATCTGTGGGACCCGAACATAATTCTCACTAACTCTTTAAGCTAGTACCCCATGGCGGAAGATGCCCCGTTCACCATGTCGGTAGACACCCTGGAGGAAGGACCCAGTGGGTCTGACTCTAAGGAGCTGCCGGTAGGAACAAACATTTCTCGCCCCTCTACGAGGATCATACCCCCAACCATACTCTAGAAAATGCATCAGAAGATGTTGTCGGAGACCCAATAATGTAGTTTGTAGTCCGGAATTTTGAGCAAATCAACGCTATGTATTCATCATTTTTGTCAAAAAGGAAAGAAATAAATCTTGCGTCACAACTCAACAACGATAACCTTCCTGACACAGGACCATGTAATTCAAACCCAGAAGGCTTGCCCGAATGGGTGGTTCAACAAACGCCAGAAGAGGTCGACGTCTCCGGAAAACCATCTAAGAATAATAGAACCATAACGATGACTCAAATGGTCTTCCTAAGCAAAATCTTGTAACCAACTCTGCTTTTTACAATGAACCATTCACTTTTAAAGAAACTGAGGTGAGCGTACGTGATTTGGTGGCGTCACCTTTCACACCACGGGTAAGAGATTATGACATGCAAGATGGACTCAAGGTCCCAACAAACTTGAAGACATACGATGGTATGTTAGACCCGGATGATCATCTCACAATATTCATGGGGACCATGGATGTCCATAAACTCTTAGAACCAGCGTGCTGTCGTTTCTTTCACATAACTTTATGCGGGCTAGCCAGATTCTGGTATGATAACTTATCGTCAGGAAATATAAATAGTTTCCACAAGTTGAGGGACAAACTTCGAGCTAACTTCTTGTAACAAAGGTGTTAGCCTTTATTTTATTAAGTCAAACAAGAATGTTATCAGTCTTATAAAGTCAAACTAGGTCTTGTATTATAATAGGCTAGTCGGGTTCAACGGGCTTGGATTGTAATCTAATATGGTCCGTATTTCGGGCTCAAGGCCCAAGATATGCCAAGCCCGGCCCAAGTAATAAGCCCATACGCCAACTAGATGGCTAGGGGTATAAAAGAAACCCTCTCCACACATGGAGAGGGTGTTGGTTGCATTTCTCATTTTGTAACTCACCAATTCTCTCTCTTAATCTAAGTTTCCAAGTTCCTTTTCATCTCTTTTCTTTCTTTCTTATAATCGGCTCATCAAGGCTTATTCGGGTTTGCTTATTGTTGTGAGTGGATTATTATAAGACCAACATGTGGTATCACTCACCAAGGGGTGTTTAGTGTTTGATTTTTGTGGTTTAGATAAGCAAACCGTGGCTTATTTTTCTTAATAAGCCCTCGGATCAAAAGGCTTGGAGCTTATTGGTTTGTAAACCTTATTCTCTCTTTTTCTTCATGATTCTTCACCTTATCTAGTTTTCATAATGAATTAGATAAGCTCCAAGGTTGTTTGTTTTTAAGCTTATTAATTTCGGCTTATTTTTTTTCATTCCCTTCTCGAAGTGGAGTTTTTCGTTTGATTTAGACAAGTCACAAGGGTCACGTCCCTTTTTGTTTGATCTTCAAACTTGTTTCTTAGTTTTCTTTATTTTGGCTGCTTATTTCGAGCTTCTCCCTAGCTTATTTCGAGCTTATTCCGAGCTTATTTCAAGCTTATTCCGTGGCTTATTTGTGAATTCTCTTATTTTTTGTGGTCCCAAACCGGTTGAAATCAAGGGACATAGATCCACAATTCTAGCTTCCAAATAATAGGACACCTTGTTTTCTAGTAAAAGTGGTCCACACTTGAAAAAGACACCGAGCGGAATATGTCACAGGTCAAGCGAAACATGTAGGTTTATTTATTAAGCGGAATATGTACGTTAGTTGTTAAGCGAAATATGCAGGTTTAAGTCGAAGCGAAACATGTTGATAATGTTAAGCAAAATATGTTAGATGCTGAAGCGAAATATGTAGGTTTAAGACGAAGCAAAATATGTTTTGACTTTCCAAGCGAAATATGTTTAGATTTTTCAAGCGAAATATGTTTTGAATTGTCAAGCGAAATGTGCAATTTCTGAAGCGAAATATGTACTGATTTTTCAAGCGAAACAAGTATTGATTATTCAAGCGAAACATGCAACTTTTAGCGAAGCGAAATATGCAATCCAGCAAGCGAAATATGTCAATTTTAATTTCACGGTTTTTCTATTGATTTTGTAAAATCCCGACAAGTAAACTTTTTCCTTCTCGGTTTTAATCATAGAGTTGTAAAATCCCGTGGAGTTAATTGCATTCTCTCTCACCACAATACAATCAACACTTCATAACACTTAAGATCCGATATCCATTCACAACTTCAAATACCAATTTGCAAACACAATCTTCAAGTGTTCTTCAGAATGTCACAGTTTCTTCGTGTTCAACTTCTAACATTCAAGAGAAGACACAACTTTCAAGAAGTAGATGCATGCACAGTCTTAAAGAAATCAAGTCTCTATTTAAGTTTCTCTCAGAAACTTTACAAGATTATGGCACGATGCCTATCTTCAAGAGAACGTTCTCTCAAGACTTGGATTTACTAGAACAACATCTTACTAAAGATATACTTTCTAGGACTGATTGCACAACTACTTTGACTAATCTCAGAACAAAGTTTGAAAATGCTTTCAATTCAGAATTCGAAGAGCGTATGAGGAAATATACAAGATATAATGCTCAATCCTTCAATGATGCAATGATCTGTACCATGGATTCCATTCGGAAATACATGCTTGAGATAATTCTTCATCAACAACGGACTCTACATTTGTTGAAACAAAAGACGTTGATGCAGACACAAGAAGATCATTCACATCAAACAAAACTCTTGTTCTGAGAAAGAAGACAGTAATTCAGAGACTGCATCCAGCAAATCAGCAAAGGAATGCAGCTTGAATTCTGAAACACAAGATGTTCATGCAATCAAATACAAGATGTCAAAAGCAAAAGAAAGATGCATGGCATATTTTCGATCTCTTCATTCACACCTTCAAGTTCTTTCAAAAGGAGACTCAAAAGGCACTCGCATCGAACATGGATTCAAACGGGAATTCATGTCACTCTTTGGTCAAGATGTTGATACTTTCACAAGAACAATGCTCCTCAACGTAGATCAACTACAAAAGCAACTTGACAAAGATGAATTTCAAGAAGATGGATCCATGACAGCCTTTTGGGTGGTAAACAACCAGTTCCAAAAGTTCATCGATTCAAAGTTTACATTGGATTATGACAGTCAAATGACAGACACGTACTTTGTTGAATACACTGGAAATCCGAGTTCACACTTCAGAGATACACTACTCCAACACCTGGGTAATTTTAAGAAGTCCTTGCTAGAAAGAACACCGTCATCTAAGAACAGTTATGAAAGAAGGGTGAATAAATACAAATGCACGACGCAAGAAGTAAGATTGTACGGGTAAAAGCATGATGCTATTTGATAACACAAAAGCATTAGGACAACACAATAGTGCAAGATGACAGCAGCATGTCAGGGACGATACATATCAGATGATAGCAGATAGCTAACCCATTTATGATGAAGAGCAATGGCTTGAGGTACAATTTGCTGCTGAATTGCAATTACTTTGCTATAGGACAACACATACTGAGCAACCTTGAAATCATTAATAAGGTAGGTTGACCAGGTATCCGAAACATGTCAAGTTAAAAAGAAGTCCTCTGCTTGAGTCATCCACCTGATAACCAGACAACTGAATACCAAAACAATCACTCGAGACCTGAAAAATATATTCTCAAAAAAACCAGTTTGCCCAATTTCAAAAAGATTTTTTCAAGAATGGACGCACATTGCATGCTCTCGGAACTTAAATATCAAGAATCAATCTCCTAAAATCATGGGGCAACATGGTCAAATTTTGAACAAACAAGTAATAAAGCCAAGATTGCAAAGGAAATTGATGTACTTGAAAAACAATGAACATCGAATTATGAACATAGTGTGCCTACATTACATAAGGAAAAGATGAGACTTTGAAACAGCATTACAAGATTTTGTGATATACAATTAAAATACTAGATATAAGACTACTGAACGACAACTATCTTTGCTTGGCTAATAAATGCAGAATTAAAAGCTCCTAGGATTCAGGAAAGGGTTTTTGCAATTGCTGCTTTGAAAAATGCTTAAGGAATTAAAAGGAAATATGTAGATACTAAGTTTGAAAAACATCAGTCTTGTGGGAAACCGGATTATACCATCTACTAAGAAACCAAACATTGTAATTATAACAACCCGAAGCTGTTAAAATCTGCAAGGGCTCAAAATGTCAAAACAACGGTTTTCCACCCAAGTTGATATGAAATAAGAATTTTGTCAAAACCAGTCCACATCAACATTATTTGCCCTAAGAAAATAGAATCCGCCTTTGCAAAACTTGATCACATGATTGCATCTAGTTCATCTAGGAATAGTTCTAAGAACATGCCATGATTTAGTTCAATTGACATGTATTCATAAATCCACTATCTAGATGAAGCTAGGAAAAAGAATACAAGAAGAGATAGGAACTCAAAACTAGTGTGAATGGCCTTCTGCTAGATTTCAAAGCACTGCTAGATGGTAGCAAAACCCAAAAACCTAGAGGGAGCCCCTATCAAACTCTAGTGAGTTTTCCTGTATCTCTAAGATTAGTCGCTGATACGAAAACAGGCAGTGCCCGAAAGCAGAACACTCTAAAGTTTTCTAGTTCTTTCTCAGATTCTAAACATTTTGTTTGTTCTACATGTCATAAGTGTGTCTTTAATGCAAATCATGATGCTTGTATAACAAAACTCCTGAAGGAAGTAAACTCACGTGCTAAGGTTCCATCCAATAAGACAACAAACAGAAACAAACCCGTAGAGCAAATAGAGAATTGCCAAGAAAACCAGAAAGACTGATCCCTACAACATTAGGTTTACAATCAAAAAGACTTCCCGTTGTGCAGAGAAAACAATGACAACTCAGAACTTTTATGTTTTTTCTTAGGTGGAAACCGACGGGTTAGAAAATTTCAGGACTGTTGTCTTAGATGGTTACAACTAACTGGAAAGATATTCACTCCTAAACAAACCAAGGTTGACAGTGAACCCCCAAATGGTTCAATTGCAGATATCACTAACCAATATGAAAGTGGCGCAAACTCTTGATGTCCAGTGCAGTACCTTCTAACTTTAAGTGCAGGTACAATCTTTCACTCCTCAAAATGTAGAACTCAGAGTTTGGTTGCTAAAAAGACTATCTCATAAACCAGGGCTTCAAGGAATTCTAGCCTAATGAACAAGAATGATGACGTTTGAATCGCAAACAGGAACAAGCATCGAACAACAATGCAACAGAAGTTACATCAGCAAACTGAGATAGTAACAACGTCAAATGAGCCGGATTTGCTATTCGGTACTTTGTTCGACGAATACTTTAATGGAGAAAATCAAGTTGTTTCAAAGTCTTCCGCTGTTACTACTACTGATGCATCAAATAAACGTCAACAACCTGCTTTCAACTCCACCCACTCAAAACTCTAGCTACATCAGTCACAACTAATAAAGTTGATGGAAACTTCGACTTGTAAATATTTTTTTCTCTTTATTTTTGATTTATAAATTTTTGAAAAAGAAAATACAAAAATATAAAACCAACAAAAAGATAATATAAAAAAAATGATAAAACCTAGAAATACAAAAATAAAAATGCTAGAAAAACCAAATATAAAATCAGAAAATTTTCAAAATATCAAAAAGAATCTTCGGACCATGTCTCTTGGAATCGATAACATTTACTTACCTAGAAATGTTGATTAACACGACACGGCGTGTAAATGAAGTTCCGAGCGAGAGTTTCAAATGCCTTTCAAACAATTCCATTTCTAAAAGTTTTTCTTTATTGACTTATGTACATTTCAGTGCATAACTCGGTCTCGAATGTCACGGGGAAGTGTACGCTTCAGTGCGCTTACTCTAAAATAGAAGAGAAGTCTTCTATCATGTTTTTAAAATCGTTGAACACAATTTTTCAAAAAGAACTTTCAATGTCAAAATTGTCTACAATATAATTTGTGGCTTTTTCCATAAAAAGTGGTATTTGTTAAAATTGTGTGTTCAACACTCCCTTCCTCGAATAATTTTCAAGAAATTGTCGTTCGTAGACTGTCATTTTATGTGAATCAATTTCTGAGGGGGAGCTTTTTAAAACAAAGCCTTTTAATGTGCTGGATACATCTCATAAATGTCAATTTTATGTATCCAAACACATCTTGTGAAATTAAAAATGTGGAAACTTATAATGTCAATTATTCATATACATTGTTCACTAAGGCATCTCACTCCGGTTTTTCCAACATTTTGTGGTGTCTAATCAATTTTCATTTCCAAATGTCCACGATTTTAATAAATATTGGATCCCACAATACTGTTGAAGGGGAGTTTTGGAATCTGAATTCAATGCAATATCATGATATAGTTTTTCCGCCATGGAATTTTTCATGTCAAATCTTTATTCAATTGGTAATTTCAAATACTAAGTGTTTTATATTTAAAATAATGGAGAAAATTGTGATTAAATATGAATATAGAATGTGAATGTGATCTTTAAACTCTAAAGCAACTCTTTCCTTCATGTGCAAAATAATTTCGAATCTCGGTGCACATACTATGCTGTAGGGTGGAGTATTTGAAAATAAAAATGTTAGACAAAATGGTTTAATGGTCGATTCACATACGCCACACAACCTATTAATTCACGACGATTCTGAAGTCATAAGGTGGTTAGGTAAGGTATAAGTCCTACGATCCAACCAGAACCGGAGGGATCTACCCAAGGACACTCCATAGTTAGAAATAGCAGTCCTTAGGTATGATTGGAAGAATGGGAAACGGGAATAATGCCAACTAACACACGAGTGTAACTGGAACAATCACAACATGGTGATAGTAATGAATTCTTGGTAAACATTGACGGGGTTGAAGAATGAAAAAGAAATGTATGGATAAAGGGTGAAAAGAAAGAAGCCCTCTACACAACTTTAGGCAGAAACCGGGTCAATACATGATCTATCAAAATCACAAAGATGATTGTTGGTATTAAAGAAAGCCGTCATGAACCCAGTGATGCAATGCACAACCCTTCTCAGCCATTCGAGTTTCTCTCAAAAGAGACTTGTCTCATTTGTCATGGAGATACGCACGTAATCTATTGACATCTCACTCTGAGATTGTTGATATTGAATAGGTGGCAGTCAGATCTAGCCTCCGGTTACTAAAACCAAAGTGCACAAATTGAGTCTAGATCCAAGATAGATCAAATTATAAATCTCATTAGGACACAATTAATGTATAACACTTGTTGTTCATCAAAATGCAACAATTGGTATCAAAGAATCCTACGCAGTATCCTTGAGATCTTGCCAGAACATTCAAAGTGATACTTTTTAGTATTCACAGTGACGAATGGAAATCCTTCTAGTGTCATCATCAAACAGCACTGCGGTAGGTGACTTGCAAGATTCTATATGAATCGAGCTTGTGCTAACTGGATATCGATTTGGTCTAGTAAATGAATTGACAACTTAATCAGAAAGATAATAACTATCCGATTCACTCTTATCGTGTTGTCTGCTTCGAGACGTTCCGATAATGAGAACAAGAAAGAATGATGAATCTAATACATCTGTGTTAGAAGATCCTACGCTTTAAGCTAGAAATCCTGTCAAGGAGGTTCTTCCAAATTGAACCTACCTGATCATAGGTTGGTCCTCACGGAACCAGAGGTTATTGCAACTAAATCTCGACGAATGACAAAGCCAAGATGAAATACAAAGCCATATTCATCTTTTATTGCTAACGATTTATTTCATGATAAGACGTCTGGTGTTGCAAGGCCTCATTCTAGCCGAAGTCGGATTCATAAACCACATGCTCATACTCAAGCTTTCAAAATTAATCGTTCAACATCAAGATAGTTGATATTCTAATCTTCCCCACCATCAAAGAGCTTCAAATTCAAATAAAGAATCATCAATTAGGGAGATTGTTAGACTTATAATCACATATGTCAAACAAGAATGTAACAAGTATGAGCATGTTGGTCAAGAGCACAAGTTGATCAAGGAAGTCAAATCAAGATGATTCAAGTCAAGGAAATGATGCAAGATAACGATCTCAAGAACTCAAAGTTAAAAAGATAAAGGCTCAAAATTAAGATCACAAAGCATGAATGAACAAAGCCATTACAAATAAGACAAGACCATAATAAGGCAAAACATAAACGTTAAACGTCATGTCTTCAATGTCATCGGTGATATAGAGAAGTTTGAAGAAAGAGACCTCAACATTGGGGGAGATTGTTAGC
>BQNB010028645.1:29230-56457 GCA_026074375.1 Tanacetum coccineum
GCGCACATCCATCACAAGAAGCAACACTAAGAGGATCTACAATCTAAGTTTCATGCAATCATAAGTAAATACTAATAGATCTAGCCTTGCATGGCAAATAAATGAGAAGAACAAGTATCTATCACAAAACACATAGACATATTAAGTGATAAAGGATAAATGAACTTCACTTGATTAAATCATACAGTTGAGGCTGTTACAAAAAGGTTTTGACACCCTAAAAACGAGCCTAAAGGCTGCCAAAGTCGTCTTCTAAAACTAGGGTTCGTCTCCCCAAAAGTTACACACTAAAAACCCTAAAAACCCAAAAAACGAATTTGTATACATAAGAAAACAAGCATGACGACGTCGCTTTATATTCCTGACACCGTCGCCCCATAGAATCTTTTAGGGTTTCTTTAAGTCAGCTACGTTCTGACGCCGTTGAGAATTCCATGACGCCGTAGCTTGATGATTTTGACGCCGTCACTTGTAGTTGGCGACGCCGTCTCCACGCACTGTATGCTTTTCTTTAAGATAGTTGGTGTAGAATTGTAGTTTTGTCCGTTCCTTCTCCAATTGAGTCCATGTCGCATGTATTTCCTCCAAATGTCATCCAAGTAATAAAAACACAAAAACAAACGGCTAGGCACATAATCTGGGCATATTTGCATGATTTAGGGGGTTAAATGACCCTTGAAAAATGTATAAAATGACACCTCATCACCCTTAGATCTCTAGGAATAAAAGCATTCAAAGTGCTTATGAGAGTGTTCCGCTAGTATTATAAATTCTATAACTTGCTTTAGTGATGTATTCTGAGACATCTAGTGAGATCGCATTCGTGTGATTATGATTTGCTTTATGATAAGAGGCATTAGGATAAACCCTTGTTTTTAGCATGTATTTGTTATAGTTATGATGATTGTCTTGGTCATATAACTACCCCCACACCCTTGCTACGCACTTATTCTTAGTGCGAGATACCCCTAGTACACCCCTCTGAGCCTATCCTTTTCATTTTCTTCTATTAAGTGTTACAAGATGACCAAAAGGGGATTTCTTTGGATTAAGGAATTCCTGAATAGACTATTTCAAAGTATTTAGTAGTTGAAATTTGTTACACCCCACCTAAATGTTACACCAAAATTGCCTTAGCCTTCCTTGTATGTACTCATTTTTAGTACATTATTGTTATTACATTTGTTAAACCCTAGTTAATTGTTTACATGATTACATGGTGGCTAAGTCGAGTCATTATTAGTGTATATAGTTTTGGGACGATTGAGATTCATGGTAGTTTTAATTATACTAAGAAACGGGGGAAGAAAAGTTAAGTCATTACCACTATGTTTGTCTAATATTCTCCATGTTATGTTGATTCTTCTCAATTCGGGTCATTAGTTAGCTTATGTTATTGAGTATTAAAACTCAAGTGTAGGGGAGCAACTATAAACCCCAAGTTATGATTATGTTTATTTATGTTTGTGTTATTAGCAATGGTCAAAATTACATGCTAAAAGTTAACACACTCCCAGTAGGATCGACTATGTTAAAATTCCATTGGGAAATTCACGACAACTTTCACGTAATGCTCAAAACTTAGACGTTGACTTCGAAAATCCAACACTATATATTTATAGCATATATAAGCCCCTCCAATTGCTAAAACGATAACATCGACGTCTAATTAACGGGAAATCAATCCCTGGCCATGTTTTCATCCCCACAGATCTATGGATCTCCATAGCCTGGATCTGTATGTTGTTTTTGTAGACCCGTCTATCAGATATAGCGGGTATATGCCCAGGTTTGAAAAATTGGGACCACATAACTATTTTATCCATACACTCTCTAATGAACAAAAAACTCAAACCCTAACCAAGATCATCACAAATTCGGCAATTAGAGCAACAGATCTTAGAGATTAACAACAAATCATCAATACCAAACAACAATTGTAAGTGATTTCACATTAATTTCTTCTTATTTCTAAGTCTACGGTTTTAGTTTTGCATAAATTAAATAATTTGAGGATTCAATTTTTCATTTGATTTATGCACAATTTAGACTAAGATATAGTACTATATAACTATTTTGCTTCTCATAAATACTAGGATTGCATAATTGAATTTGTTGGTGAAAATCAAATTTTGACAAAAACCCCAAATTATGTTTTTCGAACAAAATTCTCATGACCAGGATTTTTGAAACAAATGTTGTTTAACTATATTGTTAATACAACGTAAGAATCGTTCTCATCATGCATTTGATCTCTTGAATGTTCATCCAAGGTGCATAATTCATATGCATTTTCGAGTCATTCAATAAGAGCAATAATAAACTTAAGAGTGCTTTAGGTTTGCTTAATACTATTATTACTTTTCATTTGAGTCAAGCAAATCACATCCCCACATTGTTTACATATACACAAACACTTAGTAATCACATATTTATTAATTGTATATTATCTTTTCTCTTATGGAAATCACTAAACATTGCTATGTATCGTCATGCCCTTATCCATTCAAGATGACTACAAACAAATAAAGTGTATAAACCTAGAATCCATCATTCAAAAGTAATGGATAAAGATATTCGAAACATGTACATCACCCTGGAGGACCGTCTCTTCCATAAAGGAAGATCTGTTACACCATCTTTCAATGAAGCTAAGAATATGCTTCCTCTCTTTTGAGACTTAAGTCTTAAATCATTCATCACTCTTATGAACCAACCTGTCCTTGATTTGAGACAAAATTCAACCATAGTCTTGAAGTCAAAAGAGATGAGGATGACTATCCTTACATTCAATTCAAACTTGGTGCATTCACATTTGAATTATCCCTTACTCAACTCTCACGGATCTTCAAAACCCCATCCGTGGGTTCCATTTTCTACACCAATTATTGGTCTTTAGACTCTCTCGATGGTCATTTCAACAACCGTTTCTTCAGCCTTGATCCTGACCGTGTCAAACAAACCATCAATATCACAAAACCACTAAAAGACAACTTCAAAGAGACCAAAACAAGCTCTTTTGAGATGATCTTCATCCAGAGATAAAAGGGTAGGAACTCTTCATTCGAGAGAATGTATTTAGCATCCTAGGAAATAGGGATCATATAAACGCGTGTACTGCTTACATGCTTTACTACCTAAAAATCAAAAAGAAATTTAACCTTACCATCATGATTCTTCTCCTAATGGAGGACGTCAAGAAAAATAGCAATGCTCCCATTCAATATGTGATGATCTTGACAAGACTCTACAAATACATTCTTCAAACAAATCCTCAATCCATTGTCTAATTTAATAGATTCACATATCATCAACGTGCTATGAATCCATTAGACATTTCAAGGAAAACTATCAAAGACAAAGGAAAAAGAGCGGCTCCTCCTTCATCCTCTTCTTCTTCATTATCCAATAAGGATGAAGAACCATCACTCTTGTAATTCTATGATGAACTCTCAAATGATAAACTTGTTTGCTATCTGATTAATGATGTTTGCTTGTAATAGTAGGATTTTAACTTGTAGGATTTTTGGACTATGTGTGTTGGATATCTTATGTTATATTATGTCTAATTTAGATGATTTCATGTTATGTGTTTTAGATCTTGGATGTCAAAACAGGTTCTGGTCATTTTTCGACCCTCTACAGATCTACGGATCTCCTTATCCGTAGATCCGTCCTTTATTTTGTAGATCCGTGTGAACCCAGACGCTAAATTTCTAATTTTATTATTTTTTTAACTTTTTCCACTTTATCTTATATTCATGCTATATGATCCTAAATGAGATTTTTAACCTTATGATAAATCATATCTTCAATTTAATCCAAGAACCTTCATGTAAAACACTATACTATTGTCACCTTATAATCATCACCCTCAACCTTATTTTTCTTCACATTTCTTGTAAAATTCACACATGACTAGCTCATCATCATGACTAGCTCATCCAAGACAAACTCACCTAACTACAAGAGAAAAACCATAAGAATTAGTATCAAATCTCCTACTTATGTCAACCTTGAATCCTCAAGTGAAGAACACCAAAATGAAAGAACACCATCACCACCTCCATGAAAGAAGTCTCTTTTACCACCACATGCACCATCAAAATCCACATCTAGTGGGAGCACCTATCAAACCACATCATCATCTCCTAGTGAGTCATCAACACCAACTCATGTTGCTCCTCTACCAAAGCTAAGGTTCGTCATACCAATGAAGCTTGAACCTTAAGAACATCCATCACAACATACACTACCTCATGATCCGTATGTTACAATCATAGATAATTTTCCATTGGGTCCCTTAAATCTATCACCACCACCTTGTTTCTCACATCCACCACCCGGATTTGAATATCTACCACCACCTCAACCATTGTTTGTTAACATCAACAACAATGCACCTCAACTAGAAAACCTTCAAAACTTACCACCAAACCTAGGTAATCAACAATTTCCTAACCCTCCCAACAACATCTTGGATTTCATACATCCAAATGATATGCCTCACCTTCACAACATGTTTTGTCAATGTTGTAGCACTACTAGTCATGAAATCCAAATGCTACAAAATCGAGTTAACTACAAGTTTTTCGACACCACCTTGGATCTTCATCCAACCTACCATACTTTTCGCACTAAAATCACCTTGGTGTTTTTGTCATCACTAACAGTTGGAATTTTTAGTTTAAGCCTTATTTTCTTTTCTAGATTATTTTTAATTTTCTAGTTGTTTCCATTTTTAGTTTATTTTCATTTTATGCTTAATTTTATGTTATTTCCTTTATAATGGAATTAACATTATTATTTATATTGTTGTGATGATGGTGGTTGTTATGCTTATATATATGTGTGTGTTGTTGCTATATATATACTTGCTTGTCTAATAACTTTGTTTTGTAGCACGCCTCCATAGCTCTATTCCTTGGTGCCCCAAAAAAGGGGGAGCATACACCAAGGGGGAGCACTTGCAAAATGTATTATTTTTACTTTGCATTTTTCATGCTGGTACTTTGCATTCGTCAAATATGATTTGCAACCGTGTCTCCACAACACTTTTTGCTTTGACAAAAAAGGGGAAGAAGATATGTAAAACCAACAACCTAAAACTAATTTTAGTCAACTTTTAATAATATGATTTTATATTTTGTCATCGTCAAAAAGGGGGAGATTGCTAACACAAATATTCGCATAAAAACGATATTTACATTTAATGACCTTCGAGTTTTGATAATAACAAATTATTATGTCATAGTACGTAAAAGTTTATGTAAAGAAGTTATTTAGTCATAAGTTTACTTGCCGACGACAAATCACTTAAGGTATGAATAATGGTATTATAAAGCGTAGTCAATGATCAAAGAAAAATATTTTTTCTTGCATACAAACTTAATCATTTGCATAAACCTTTACTAATTAAATGATTTCAAGTAAACATGTGATTAATTATAAGCTAGTTATATTAATCAATAAGGCAAAATAGGATTAACCATAAATGGAAATAATCTTTCTAAATCTAGAAAATCTTTCCATTTTCATGTTAAGAAATACTTTCTTTTAGAAAAATCTATTAAATCTGATTTTTAAGTACATAAGAATACTTTGTTAAGATTTAGGGTTAATCACTAATATACAAAATAACTGGCAGCTGCATCATACATATCTACCATAACCAAAGATGGATACAGGTTACGATAGAACCGTGGATCCGTGATGCCAGATGTTATGGGCATAATTTGAATTTAAACCTTGCCTATAAATAGGAGCCATATGCTCTCATTTCAAATACTTCTTTCAATCTTTTTCTTGCACATATTTATTTTCTCTCTTGCATTCTTTGATCACTTGTTCTATAATCCATTACAAGTGATTCAATCATTCCACTATTTAGTGAAGAACACAAAGAAGATTTCAACCTTTAAGTGTTATTAGTATAGTAGAGTCATCATACTTGTAATAGTTATCCTCTTTTATTTATTTGTCTTGTATTATCATATGTGTATGATAGGTTAGTATTTAGGTCTTAAAATACGTAGTGTGTTAGATTGGCTCTATCTCGAAGTAGAACTTGATATTTAGCTTAGTACCAAAAAAATGTAAGCGACGTGTATGGTTTTCTCCGCCTAAAGGGAGCTTGTTAACATAGTGAAGAAAACTCTCAAGTTGGGTACTCGGGGAGTGGAGTAGGAAGAAGAGGAGCTTCATAGCTGAACCACTATAAATCATCGTGTCTTTGGTTTGATCTTTCTTATTTTTACTTATTTACATTCCGCATACCTCCGGGTTTATCCTGGAGGTAGGGTAGGATCTGTCTACACAGCGGGATTAGGTATGTTGTTGTTGTATTTACTTATTTATTAATTGTCTCGCTATCATATAAATTATTGTAGATCTATTGAATTTCACATAATTAGACAATCTACGTTTTATTTTTAAAAATGGTAAAAACTATTCAACCCCCCCTCTAGTTTCCACAATTAGTATCAGGAGCCAAGGTCACCTAAGATCTTTAACGTATATTATACATTAAAGCTTGAATCGCTCTATGGATTCCGATAAATATCTAGAAAGGCAATCTATGCAAAGACCACCACTTTTCGAAGGTGATTGTTTTATATATTGGAAAAATAGTTTTAAAACTTATTTGAAAGCAAAAGATCTAGCATATTATCATGAATGATGACTTTCCACCAGTTGCCAAAAACAAAGTTACCAATGTTTTAGAAGTAGTTCCTTTTGAAGAAAAAACCGACGAACTCAGAAAGAAACTTGCTAAAAATAACAAAGCTAAAATGGTTCTTTATAATGCTTTACCTAAAAAGGAATATAAAAGAATTTTTATGTGTAAAACGGCTACAGATATTTGGCAATCGCTGTTAATCACACATCAAGGTAATAGCCAAGTTAATGATAATAAAATTGATCTTCTTGTTCAACAATATGAACAATTTACTATCCTTGAAGAAGAATCTATTGATAACGGCTTTGCTAGATTTAACACTATTATTACTACTCTTAAAGCATTTGATGAAGGTTTTTCTAGCAAGAACTATGTTAGGAAGTTTCTTAGGGCTCTACATCTTAAATGGAGAGCAAATGTTACAGCGATTGAAGAATCGAAAGATTTGTCATCACTAGCTCTAGACGAGCTTAGCGGCAATCTAAAAGTACATGAAGTAGTCATGGAAAAAGATTCCAAAATTTAAAAAGGCAAAAAGGAAAGGGTCGAGTCCATTGCCTTAAAAGTTAAGAAAGAGTATAGTGATGATGAAACTTCGACATCCAAAATTGATGACGAAGAATATGCTATGACCGTAAGAAACTTTAAAAAGTTCTTTAGAAGGAAAGGTAGATTTGTTAGGCAACCACCTGAGGAGATGAATTCATTCCGGTAAGAGATGATAAGAAAGGAAAGAGTGATAAGAAATGCTTTAGATGCAGTGATCTGAATCTTCTCATTGGCGAATGTCCAAAACCTCCACGGAATAAAGATCAAAAAGCATTTGTCGGGGTTCTTGGAGTGATAGCAAAAAATGAAGCCGAGGACAAAACTAACGAAGAAACTTGTCTCAAAGATCAATCGGCAAATGAGGTAACTCATGACTCTTCTTATTATAGTGATAATGTTTCTTCTTTTGATGATGATAATATGCAAATTGAGTATGATATCTTACGTGAAATTGGCTTAAAAATCAGCAACAAAAATAAAATTTTGAAATCTAAAAGAGAGCTTTTAGAAAAAGAAATTTTAGAGTTGAATGAGAAAATTAAGAAACTTGAAAGAAACAAAGAAGTGGACACTGGTTGCGAATCATGTCAACAACTTCATTTAGAAAACACTAAACTTAAAGAAACTCAAGTTAAATTTGTCAAGTTTGATCAAAGTGCTAATCTATTAAATACAATGCTTAATAATCAAAGATCACCTAGAAATAAAGTAGGTCTAGGATTCGATAAAAATAAAGCTTCAATAAGTGGAACAAAACCAATAAGTTTTGTCGGGTCAATCGTTATTTAGCAAGGGACGGATCTACCTTACCTGGATCCGTCGACTAGCCAAAAAGTGGCAGAACACGTTTTTAGTCCACCTATGTCCTCTTGATCGGATTTTGTGATTGTTAATACATAATAGCATTAAGAAGTCAAAAAGACCGTCTCTCATACCATCTCTTAAAAGTGGTTTAGGATATGTCAAAACTAAGTCTAGATCTAAAACTCTGCCACCTAGAAGAAATAATTATTCTCAACCAAGACACAACATACCTTAACCTAGAAGAAATTCTAGTGGACCAATTTATCAAAATTATTATCCTATAAATTGGAATAACAATCAAACTCAAGGTTTTGTGCATATGGGAAATTGTATCCCATTTCAATATCCTAACCAAATACAACAAATGCACGAGATGTATAACAGTAACATTTTTGGACCTTGATAACATCAAATAACGTCTATTTTATGGCATCATTTATCCCATATATTTAACCCATTTTATATAATTATTGCAAAGAATTGTTACTTAATCGTTTATATTTGAGAATTGCAGTAATTACGGAGTACTTGGTAAATATTAGCAAAAGGCGCGCATTTTGAAGCTTAAATGAAGATATTTTGAAGATTACTATTCTAAAGACCAATGCGTCGTATCCATCAAGAAAGATACAACATATCCGTGCCTACACTCACCTAAGACCACAATGGAAAGAAAATGAATACGTCGTATCCAGAAGATGTCAATACGCCGTATTGAAGATATAGTATGTGAATATTCTGGAAGATATCAAACGTGGTCCCTACTCCAAGAAACTCCAATACGTTGTATCCAATCCTTTGGATACGCCGTATCAAACCTACTTCCAGACCATATAAATACAAAACTCAAAAATGTGTTTTAAGTGTGCTAAATCATATTTTCGATACCTAAACCATAAAAGTCAATTTTCAGAGGAGAAAAAGAGCAGAAGAGGTCTTGCAACGCATTCCAATCCATAGAAGACAATGTGTAATTTCTTATACTTTTGTAATCGTTTAGTATTTGGTATCATTTGTTAACTCGGTTAGTTTACCTTGGCTAAAACAATTACTCTTGTATTAATTATGATGTTTGAAGGCTAATACCTTTGGGTATTAGCCATTATTATAAAGATCTGAATGTTTGGATTTGTTTATATCTTGATTGCTTAATTTATCATTGCATGCTTGCTTATGTTTATCAATTCATACTTGTTTACGTGCTTTTGTATGCGACCTATCATTCAACTGGATCTAGTGATAAGGACCAAGTAATCTAGATGTTGGGATAGCTCTCCATATAGTAATTTATACATCTAGAATCATAGGATGACAAGTATTGTCCTTCTAAAATCGTACAAAGGATACGCTTCTGGCTTAACTAGTTAACAGAAATTACCTTTGGTTTATTGAACATATTGACTAGTAGGTGAATCTAGATAATACAACAAGTAATGTTCTGATTCTATTGGATAGTTAGACAAGTAGACTACTAGAGTATAAATTTCCATTAAGCAGTAAGTGGGTAAAGTCTCTATGAGCTAGGGTTTAACAAGATCACCATTGCTTTAATCCCTAAGATAGATTATAATCAAGTAATAAGGATGATTTATGCAGATTCTTTAATTGTGACAGAATTAATATGTCTATGTCTTAGGATGAAGTCCTGCCTAAGTCTAAGAATGATATGCCTCTTCAAGATAAGTTGTCATTGCACTGAATAAACAAACCAAAATCTAATTGGATTACTAATGGCTAATATAGTTTTCTATCATAAGGCTCGATTGCTCTTGTTGGGATTAAAAGCCTTCTTAATGCTGCTAGTATTATTGCTGCTCATATCAGAGTTAATGCTGCTCAGTTGTGTTAGTACTGCTCAAGAACTTCAAAGAAAAAATGCTAAGTGTTTACTACTGGCAGTACACAATTAGTACTGCTAGTGTAAAGTTACTACTACTAGTGCATATTAGTACTGCTCAGAGACTTAGAAGAAAAACTTCTAAGTAGTTACTACTGCTAGTACAAAAGTTACTACTGTTAGTACAAAGTTAATGATGCTAAAGGAGTTAATGATGCTAGTGAAGAAGTTAGTATTGTTGAGTTAGTTAGTACTTCTTATGTGATTTATATGAGTTATTTATGTAAAAGATATGTATAACTTATTTGTTTAAAAGATTTGATATTCTTAGGAAAGTTTTGTAAGCCGTTTAGGACTCCTTGGTGTTTAAAAGGAGGTCCTAGGGATTAGAGAGTTTGACAACAAGAAATAAACCAAGTCCACACCTCACCATACCATAAGAGTCATTCAATTAGAATTAACATAGCTTAATGTCTCTTGCGTAACCCTAATACCATTGGTGGAGTGTTCATATTATTAATAATATTGGATCTTTTGTTGAATTATATGTCATATAATTACTGTTTTATTGATAATTCTTCTTAATATTAAAGATTAGATTTCGCATAATCTTTAATACATTCACAAAAAGTTTATACTATAGTTGTGTTAGATTTATCTAATATAACTAATCCTTTTACAAGCTTAAGGAATTTAATCTATTGAAGTGGGACCAACAAGTGGTATTAGAGCTTGTTGCTTTGAGAAACTTTGCTAGAAGATATGGATCAAGATACTGCACACATGGTGGCTGCATCCAAAGTTCCCATGCTCAAACTGGGTGTGTTTGAGTTATGGAGGATGAGGATTGAACAATATATTAAGATGATAGACTATGCACTGTGGGAAGTCATAGAGAATGGTGCAACCCTTGCCAAAAACACAAGTTTTGTGGAAGGTGTATTACAACAGTGATGCCTAGACAATCTGTTGAAGATAAGGCTTATAGCAGATTATAAGAAAAGGTCTAGAAGTACTTAATGATGGGCATTCCCAATGAACATTAGTTAAAGTTTAACTCTATAAAGGATGCAAAGCTGTTGCTGGAAGCTGTAGAAAAGAGATTTGGTGAGAATGCAACTACTAAGAAGACTCAAAGAAATCTCTTAAAGAAGCAATAAAAAACTTCACTCTCCATAGCTCAAGATTCATGATCAAAACCTTTGAATCATTCAAAAGTTTGTGAGTCAGTTGGGAATAAAAAAGCCCTTTTAAATGAAAAGCTTTCACAAGAAGGACAAATTAATCAAAAGTTATTAAGGAACTTGTCACCTGAGTGAACACACATGTTTTATGTGGAGGAAAAAAGCTGAGTTATAAATGAAACTGATGAGTTTTGTGTGATCGATATAACAACTGTTAGTGCAAATGATTAACATATTCAAAGTCTATACAAATCACATTATGTTTTGGTAATGACAACATGTGACTATTGTAATACGTAACGTACAGTGCGCAAGTTACTCGTAACACAAAATCATCAATTGCATACATTGCATCAACATCTCTAGACATCTCAATAGTGCAATGAGGACGAATTGGTTTACACCCGACGTAAATCACATAAGGTATGTACAAACAAGCATTAAACTTGTAGGATGATAAAGAAATATGTTTTTGTCTTAAACTTTACATTTTTATAAATGTAACAAAATAATTTTTTCAAAACTTAATTAGACAAATTATTTTTGAATGATAAAGAAATATTTTATGTGGTAATTATTTCAAAATTCAAAATCTGGTTCTTTTCCCCCTAAAACATATTACACTTTTACCAGACAAGTTTGTCACCATAAAAAGGCAAAAATAGGAGCGTCTGTCGGGGCGGTCCCTTTAAATACGGAGGTCCCCTTGGTGGCCACCTAATATATCTGGGATCGCCATCTCCTGCCAGGCCGTTTTTCAGCTCCTATAAATAGTGAGTCGGTTCCAACTATTTTCATAACCCTTTTGCATGATTTTCTTTCAGTTCTTTCTCTCTCTAGATCTTACTAAATCTCTCTAAATCTTTGATCATTCAACTTGGTTAATCTTGTTTAAATGTGATCAAATCTTCTATCCTTTCCTCCTTTCCTCAAGTGCAAGAGAAGAACTTCAGTCATTTTCAAGATCCGAAGTTATGTAGTCTAGTTAGTCCATTTGTAACATTTGTTACATATAGACCGAGTCCATGTCTTCCAATCTTTAGTAGTGTGTAGATCCAAATGATGTATATATTTAGATGGGTTGATTGTGGGTTGGTTAGTATTTTAGGCCTTAAAATACATTGGTGATGTGGTAGATTGGTTCTAGCTAAGATTAGGACTCGACATCTAGCTTAGTGTCAGAAAATAATGTAAGCAAAGCGGTTTATGTGTTTAGGCCATAAAACACAAGGTTCGTTATGTTGGGCCATAAAATATAACGGGGTTGGTTGTACCCGAAGAAGGACTCGACATCTAGCTTAGTGTCGGAAAATAATGTAAGCATTGGTATAAGGTTTTCTCCGCCAAAAGGGAGCTTGTTGATTAGTGAAGTAACTCTCGAGTTAGATACTCGAGGAGTAGAGTAGGGCGAAGAGGAGCTTCGTGATTGAACCACTATAAATCATCATGTCGGTTTCCATTTTCTTTTACCTTTCTCTTTACTTATGTCTTTATATTTATCGCTGTACTTTTACACTTAGATTGTGCTTATGATTGTGTGAATTGTTATGTATGTTGTGTTAGTCATGGTTGTGTAGCTCTTTGTAGTAAAGATTATGAGTGTGGATATATTGTTAGAATATGCGCTAGTAATTGTAAATCCTTTATCGACACTTCTCATATTGCGTCAAACTTGATTGGTGATTTGATACAAATGATCTAGTCCGAAAACCTCTTCTGGAGGCGGTCCCTTTAAATAGGACGGCCCCCTGATTTACTAGGCAGATCCATATATTTATGGGACTGCCGGCAGAGAGTGATATAATCTTTGATCTTAAATTCTTTTAAAGGAAACGTATTCACCCCCCCCCCCCCCTCTACGGTTTCCACAATGTGGAATATGAAGGTTAAAGGTACCGATGTGGTAAGCTATAACTAATGTTTTTAGGAACTGGCATTGATGTGTGATAGGATGTTTCCTGAAGAGTCGGACAAGATCGAGAAGTATGTCGGTGGCTTGCCCGACATGATTCATGGAAGTGTGATGGCATCTAAGCCTAAGACAATGGAAGATGCATTTGAATTTGCAACTTAACTGATAGACAAAATGATCAGCACTCTTGCTGAACGTCAAGCTGAGAATAAGAGGAAACTTAATAACAACAACAAAGCTCAACAACAACCTCCCAAGAAGCAAGGTGTGGCCATAGCTTACACCGCTGGGCCTAGTGAAAGGAAGGAGTATGTTGGAACTCTACCGTTATGCAACAAGTGCAAGTTTCATCACAATGGCAAGTGCACTGTAAAGTGCGCAAACTGCAAGAGAGTTGGTCACTTGACCCGAGTGGAGTCCTGCTGCTACTAACAATCAGAGAAACCTCACTTGCTATGAATGTAGGAATCAAGGGCATTACAGGAGTGATTCCCTAGAGTTAAAGAACCAAAACAATAGAAACCAAGCTGGAGGTACTAGAGCACGTGGGATTGTGCATGCCTTAGAAGGAAAAGAAACCAATCAAGACCTTAACGACATAGAGGATGATATCAATGCTTAGACTATATTCCTTTAAGAATTCTCATTGTATTTTCTCTTAAATTTTCGTTGTGTTGTACGAATGATTTCAAAGTATCTATCAAATCAATGTGTTGTGAAAATTTCATCAAAGTTACTTTAATTCTCTACTTATTTATATAAGCCACTTCCATAAATATTATGAAATTATAACATTATTTTGACGAAAATGAGCATCGCATCGTTAACCCTTAAATATACATAGCTTGATCACCTATGTATAAGTCAGGAAGGACCATGCACATGTTGAGAGTAGTCACCTTAAAACTTCTTGTCAAGAAACAATTTTCTATTTATATTAAGTTTTTTGTGCGTATTCATAAAATGTACTCATCATGAGGAACCAAACTAATAATCATAATAACTGAGTAAAACTCTTACACCACCTTACTGTATAAAGTAAAAAAAACAAATTTAACCGACATGTTAAGCTGAAGGGAACGAATAAGCCCACTAGAAGCCGAGCCTTGGTCGCAACGACAAATATTAAACCAACGTCACTAATCTTGAACGCTCAAGTTAAAAAATATTTAGAAGGGGAATGCAAACGAGTTACCAAGCGTGGTAACAAAATTATTGAAAGGTATAAATAAAAAAAATAACAAATAGATTTGTGCAGGATACAAGCAGCAGATCAGGGAATGATGCACATGTTGATGATGCAGATATCAGACCCATAGATAATGAAGAGCCAATGGCTGAGGTACAAACGACTGCTGATGATAATGTATCTGCTACAGGACAACAGCATACTGAGCAACCTGAATCCAATAATGAAGGAGAGGTTGACCAGAATGCTGATCAATGTTATGACACGTGTCCTTTGCCTGCTAAATTAACTGATGACAAGACAATTGAACTCTCAAATCAATTACTCGAATTTGAAAATATTTGTCTCAAAAAGACTATTGCCCAATTTCAAAAAGATTTTTCAAGAATGAAAGCACATTGTGTTAATCTTGAACTTAATATCAAAATCAAGTTTTTAAAGAAGGGCAACAAGTCAATATTTGAATGTAAAAAGTAATAAAGCCAAAGGTTAAAAATGACAAAGATGCAATTGAACAATAAACATCGACCTAAAACATAAGGAGCTAAATACTAAGGAAAATGAGACATTGAAAAAGGCATTACAAAGAAATGTTTGATCTATCAAACAACGAGAGCTAAGAACAATAGAACACCGAACAACTTCTTGATTGCAAAAATATAAAATTATAAGCACAACCTCAAGAAAAAGGGTTTGCAATTGCAGCATTAAAAAATGAGTTAAGGAAATTAACAGGAAATAGTGTGAATACTAAGTTTGCAAAACCATCAATCTTGGGGAAACCAGTTTTACAACCACATAGAAACCAGTTCGTTGTAAGACAACCGACTGCGTTTAAATCTGAACGACCCAAAATTTCAAAAGAACGGTTTGCCTTCCAAGTTGATGTGAGTAACGATTTGTCAAAACCAGTCATTACACATTATCTGCCTAAGAGAAGAGAATTTGCGAAACCTCATAACATGATTGCAACTAGCTCATCTAGGTATAGCTCAAACGACATTGTTCATAATCACTACCTAGAGGAGGCTAAGAAAAAGACACAAGAACACTCTAGGAACTCTAGAAATTTTTCTGACTCCAAACATTTTTGTTTGCTCGACCATGTCAGAAAATGTGTCATTAATGCAAATACAAGATTCTTGAGTTACAAAATCCTGAAAGAAGTCAACTCGCGTGCTAAGTTACCAACCATAAGACAAGAACGAAACAAACCCGATAGAGACAAATAAGGGGTTGCACAACGAACCAAATAGACAGATCCTAATAGGACATAGGTTTTCAATAAAAAGGACTTCCACTGTGCATGAGAAAACAACAAGTCCTAGATCTTGTCTTAGGTGGCAACCAACGGGTAGAATTCTCAAGACTGTTTGTCTTAGATGGGTTCCAATCGGAAAGATATTCACCTCTAAGCAAACCAAACACAAAGGTTGACAGTGAAAACCCAAATGGTTCAAAAGGGGATATCACTAACAAATGTGAAAGCGAGACAAGCTCTGATGTTAGTGCAGGTACTTCTTAAGTACAGGTAACTCGTTCAAAAGCTACCTATAAAGGAAGGACTTAGAGTTTGGTTGCGGAAAAGACAGATATCTCAGAAAACAGGGCTTCAAGGAATTTTGATCTGATGATGGACAAATGGTGTCTGCTGAAAATAACACTTCAGGCCCCGTTCCTCAATGTTCACAAGACGTTTGATCGCAGCAGATCAAGCCTCGGTCTTCATGGCAATGATGTCTGATCACAACAGTTCAGACCTCGCACCACAACGACAAGAGATGTCTATTGAAAATGTCTCTTCAGGCCTCGTTCCTCAAGGACAGAAGGCGTCAGATTATGACAACTCTGACCCCATGCCCCCAAGACAAAATGTTGTTCCTACAGCAGAGAAGACAGATTCGTCACAACAAGGGTTGGAATTTCTCTTCAGTCCTTTACTTGAAGAATATTACAATCCAGCACACGGTCATGCTGAGGACAACAACAATGATCAAGCACCGAATGCATCATTTCAAGAAGATGAATTTATCAATCCTTTTTGTACACGGGTACAAGAAATTGGTGAGTCCCCCCCCCCCCCCCCCCCTTTCCTCACTGCAACATTAATAATACCGATTGCATTCATTTCAACCACAAAGTCATGATTACCGATGGAACAAGATCACCATTAGAACAAGTCCGTGGAAATCCAACCTATGCCAGTTCAAACACACCGACACTTACCACACGATCCTAAATGTTGTATGTTTCGCGCTCACGGTGAGTAATTGTTGAACCGAAGAACATTAAGGAGGCAATGCTGATTCTGCATGTGCTCGAAGCAATGCAGGAGAACTCATAGTTCGACAGACTAAAAGTCTGGGAACTCGTTCGACAAACCATTTGGCAAGATGGTTATTAAAGCTAAAGTGGTTATGGAAGAACAAAAAGGATGAAGATCAGACTGTAATTCGCAACAAAGCACGACTTGTAGCTAAAGGTTATGCATAGGAAGTAGGGTATTAAATTTACGAAAGAATCATTTGTCACCGTTGCATCGCTTGGAACTGTTCGATTTTCGTAGGCCCACTCAGCACACAAGTCTTTTCTAATCTATCAGATGGACGTGAAAACGGAATTTCTTAATGGTCCACTAAAGGAGGAGGTTTATGTTGCTCAGCCGTAATGTGTTGTCGTTGACCAATCATCCAGAAAGGTCTACCTCGCTAAGGAAAGCTTTGTAATGGATTAAAGCAAGCTCCAAGAGAAAGGCCAGGGGTGGTACGATAACTATCAAAACTTCCTGATGTCCAAATGGCTTTACTAAAAGGTACAATTGGACCCAACTTTATTCAAGATAAAATACGGGAAGGGATCTTCTACTGTGCAGATTTACTTGATGACATAAATTTTGGGTCTACAAACCCTAAATATTCAAAAAGATTTTGAAAAGTTAATGCACCAGTCGATTGAAATGTCCTTAAATGGGTGAGATGAAGTTCGTTAGGACTACAGATCCCACACATACCAGTCCCCAAAAGGTATTTTTATTCAATCAGGCCAAGTACGCTTTAAGAAATTTTGAAAAAGCATAATATGCCAATTATCACTCCATAGGTACACCATGGCTACAAAACCCAAACTAGATGCAGACTTGAGTGAAGACCCGTAGGACCAATCTATTATCGTAGTTAAGATCTGGTCACTCATAGTACTTGACATCTTGAGACTAGACTTAGTGCAAGCAGTAAAGCAATTGTGCACGGTTATCAAGCACACCAACCACAAAAGCACCTCAAGGAGGATAAAAATCTTAAATACCTAAAAGGGTACCATTAACATGGAACTCTGGTATCCAAAGGATCTGGCTTGCTAACCCATTTTCATACGCTGATCAAGCCGATGCATTGAACTACCGAAAAAAAGCACTTCTGGAGGATACAGATTCTTGGTGATAATCTAGTAAGGTTGGGTAATTTCAAAGAAACAAAGACAGCACATGCAATGTCTTCAGCAGAGGCATGAGTACGTGGCGTTATCTTCAAGTTGTGCTCAAGTAATGTGGATGAGGACACAGCATAAAGATTATGGCTTCAACTATAACAAAATACCGTTGTACTGCGACTCTCGAGTCAGCCACACCACTACAGACAGCAATCTCATGCACCCCGTACAGCATCTTCGCGAACAAACACATCCATACTCCGGTATACTTCATAAAGGACATGTTGAAAAGGGATAAATGAATTATATTTTGCAGAACTTAATACCAATTAGCTGCATGTTTTACGAAGCCCTTCCTGAGGATCGGTTAAGTTACTTGTCAGAAGGATTGGTATGAGAGTGAAGACTCCAGCTGAACTGGAGGTTCTGACAAATGAGACTGCTTGATATCATCATCAAACATCACCATGTACATATTTTTGAGAAAAGCAAAATACAAAAATATAAAACTTCAAAAAGAAAATACAAAATCAGAAAATCAGAAAATTTCCAAAAAGAATTCTTCGCATGACAGTCTCCTTGAATCGATAACATTTACTGCTTAGAATTGTCGATTAAAAACTTTAGACACGGTGTGTTAAATGAAGTTTCTGAGCTGGAGAGTTTGCAAATAGTTTCAAAACATGTCATTTCTAATTTTCTAGATGGCTTATGTGGCAAAATGTCATACATAACCCGACTTCAAATAAAGTAAGGTTATACCTTATCCTCACAACAGAAAAAATTAACGTTTCTGTCTTGAGCTGTCTTACAAGACAATCAATGTTTTTTAGCTTAAGAAAAAGATAGAGTACGTTTCAGGCGCTACCCTAACCGTTAGAAGAAGAATCCTCTAACAATCTAGTGGCGGTTTTTTCAAAAAGTTAAACATAATTTTTCAAGAATTTCTTGATGACAAATCATAATCTTTTCAAATTGTGTGTTCAACACTCCATCCCTCACAATGTTTTTAAAAGACAACAATTTCTTAATTGGTCCCCCAATTTTGAGGGGAGTTTTTTCGAAAAACAAAGTTTTAATGTTCTTGATACATCATCAACGACCATTCCCCCCTTAGTATTTCTAAAACATTATCATAATGCTCCCAAACCATTTCATGCTGACCATATTTTTTCCTCTCCACAATTTTTCAAGACATATTTTAATCACAAGAATTTCAAAAACTAAGTGTTATATTAAAATAGGGAGAAAATGTATTTAAAATATGATCTAATTGACTCAATGTGCTGAAAAGGTTTTATGGTTCGATCTTTAATGACTCAATTGACTCAATATGATCTAATTGACTCAATGTGCTGAAAAGGTTTTATGGTTCGATCTATACCCCACAACATTCTTAATTTCATGACGAATCTGATTCATAAGGTGGTTTGGTTATAGGAATCAATCTAATGATCCAACCAGAACCGTAGATCTACCTAAGGATAATCCAAAGTTAGAAAAGCAGTCCTTAGGTATGATTGGAGATGAATGTCTAATGAGGAATAATGCCGACTAAGATTGAGCTAAACTGAACAATCATAACAAGTGTTAGTAATGACGTCCTGGTAAGCATTGAAGGCGTTGAAGAATGAAAAAGAAATGTATGGATAAAGGGTCTAAAGAAAGAAGCCCTCCACACAACTTAAGGTAGAAACCGGGTCAATACATATGCTGTCAGAATCACAAGTTGATTGCTGACATTGAAAATGACATCATGGACCCAGTGATGCAATGCACAACCCTTCCCAGCCATTCGGGTTTCTCTCAACAGAAACTTGTCTCAATTGGTCACGAGATACACACGTTTCTATTGACCTCCATTCCGAGCTTGTTGATATTGAATAGGTGGCAATATGCTCCAGCCTCCGAGTACTAAAACCAAAATGCACTAATCGAGTCTAGAGCCAAGAGATCAATAAAAATCTCGTTAGGACACATTCCATTTCAAACACTTGTTGAACATCATCAAGTTCACAAGCTGTTATCAAGAGTCCTACGCAATATCCATTGTGATATTGCCAAGAACATCCGATGGATACAAATGTATTCACATGAAGATGGAAATTCCTGCTTGAGCCAGCAACAACAAGCTCTTGTAGGTACTTGCAGATTCTATATGAATCAAACTTGTGACAACTGGATATCGATTTGGTCCAGTAATGAATCGATGGGTTTGAAGAATTATGATAAAAACAAAACACTCTCGATGTGATACAAAAACTCTTAACAAGTGACACTGCGGATTGATTTTCAAATCAATTTTCTCGTCATCACTTAATCGTAAACCTCAAGTCAACGGTGGTAACCGCAACCTCAATCCAATTCCAAAATGCTCAATCTACGAAGAACATACTATCTAGAAAGCTCAAATTTAAAGACAACGACTTCCGCAAACCTAATTTTGAAGCTTTCAAGATAATGCAAAAGTATGAGCATGTTGGTCAAAGACATAAGATCGCAAGATGGCATAGACGATAAAGACAATGACAAAGGCTCAAAGTCAAGATCACAAAGCATGAAGGAACAAGCTTACAACAAACAACGAAGACAAAGACCAAGAACACTCGAGCTTAAACGACAAAAGCAATCTCACTGATCTCATGAAGGAGTGTCATCAATGAACTCACTTCGGGGGAGATTGTTAGCCTTAATTTTATTGAGTCAATAAAGGAAGCTCGTTCCCGTGTTCAAGACCTCACTTCGGGGGAGATTGTTAGCCTCATTATATTGATCGAACAAGGAATTCGGGTCACTCACGCTGGCGCTTCCGTCTTTAATTAGTTAAACTGTTTGTTAATAGGATGAAATATCGGGAATCGTGCCTCGATAATAATTCTAATATTGTATATGTTTCGGGTTTAATCCCAAGCAAAACCCGAGCCCGGGTCCTAGTTAAATACCCGCGCGTGCACTTTTAAGTGTCGGGGTATATAAGGAACTTTTCCACTTGGAAAAGTAGTTTTGGTTCATTAATTCTAAATCTTTTCTTTTCCAAAATTCCTCATACTCTCTCTCTCTCATCTCCCCTTCATCTCATCTCAATCATTCTCTCTCTCTTAATTTCTCTCTCTAAAACAACTCACCTCCTTTCTCTTTTCTAGATTAATTTCGTGTTTGATTCTATGAAGTGAAGTGTTATGGGATCCTACACTGTTAAATTACTTAAATCTCAAAACGATCAACTATTAAGAGATTTAGAGAAATCTAGTTTAATGGTTTTAAGTTATAAAATAGGTTTTTTTTATTAATCAGTGAAAAAAAAACAGAATTTTATAAAAAGAATGAGTCTGTTTATGTAGAAAACATTAATGGCTTAAAATGGGATATTCAAGTAGGAGAAATAACTATTAGAGAGCTTAGGAAGAAGCTTGAAAAAATTTAAAAAGAAAAAGATAGCATTCAATTTAATGTAGATAAATTTGAAAATGCATCTAAAAGTTTAAACAAGCTCATAGAGTGTCAGATTGTTGATAATTGCAAGAAAGGTTTAGGCTATGAAAATTATAATGCAGTTCCACCTCCCTACATAGGAAATTTCATGCCTCCAATGCATTACTTGTCTTTTACTGGTTTATATGAGTTTGTTAATGAGCCTGTAGTTGAGAACTATAAAGCTATGTCTAGTGAAGAAGAGCCTAAAGTAGTTAGGAAGTCTGATGATTCCCCAATTATTAAAGATTAGGTGTCAGATAGTGAGGAAGAAAATGTGTCTCAAACTAAAACTGAGAAGAAAACAGTTAAGCCTAGTATTGCTAAAATAGAGTTTGTCAAACCTAAGCAACAAGAGAAAGCTACTAGGAAAACAGTTAAACAAGTAGAGAAACATAGGCAAAACACTCACAGTCCAAGAGGCAATCAAAGAAACTGGAACAATATGATGTCTCAAAAACTAGGAAGTAATTTTGAGATGTTTAATAAGGCCTGTTATGTGTATGGAAGCTTTGATCATTTGCAAGTTGATTGCAATTACCATTAAAAACAGTTTCAAAATCAAAGGATGGTAAAACCTGTTTGTATAACACCCCTATTTTTAACATATAGCAGCGGAAGTTAATCTATGGTATTATTTCATAGTACAACAGTCATAATCATAGTAACCGACTCAAAAGAGAACTTTTTAAAAGATAAGTTATCATTCATTATTTCATCAGAGTTTTTACAGACAGAGGTTCCAAAATCTACATGAAAACATAAAGTTTGAATGATAATAGATTAGCCATCTTTAAGTCCGTGCCACTTCGTGCCATAAGTTGCTTAAATACCTGAGATAAACATGCTAAAAAGGTCAACACAATGGTTGAGTGAAATTCATAGGTTTATGGTAAACAGTTTGAATACAAGTTCAATAGTGGGTTATGTTGTTATATACCCATAAGTGTAATAATTGCAACGAGTACAATTATTATTGAAAATAGTATTATTGCCCTAAGCTCATGACACCGAGACCTTGAGATAATCAATAATTACAAGAAGTTGCCCCAACGGGTGCCTTTGCCAAACACCCGCATAGTGATTCAAATGAAGTGCGTTTGGTTACCAGAAAGTATAGGTACACCAACAGGGAAGCTCAGTCCTAAATAGATCTATTCACAACATTCGCGCTTACTCCGAAAAGTAATTAACGGTTTATGATAGTGGGGTCTTAATGGAAAAAGTAAAGACTTAGGCAATAATATATCAGGATAGCATACAGTTGGAAAAATACTCGTATTCATGGTTTATAGCATGTATCCCCCTCGCGGGTTTATGAAAACATTAGAAGATTTAAAATGCGAGGCTATGAACTTACCTTAACAGGGGAAATCTGATTGATGGCAAAAGTATATCAAGTGAAAGTAACGGCTTCGTCACGCAACCTGGGGTAATATGTCAAGTCTTAATGTGATGGTTTATGTTTCAAAACTTTATAAAGTTTAATGTATTACTTTGATTTATTAATTTATGGAAATATTGTATCACTGTTCGGGCCATCATAATTCAGAGGTCATGTAGTAAACGTTTGAGGAGCCAGGACACTTTAAATCGTAAATCCAGCAAACTCGTCAAAACGTATACCCAAATGAAACTCCTCACATGAAGCTCCCTAGTAACGTGATACGATAAAATTTTAAGTTTCTTCAAAAGTTAGTCGATGATAAATTACGTTAAATATATAACGTAATTGTTTTATAATGCGTCGATCGATGATCAATAACGATAAATGTGTCGGGTTTTAATAAAATCGAGTCTTATAATATTAATATATATTTTTATAATTTATATAAAAATATTATATTTTATATTTTTAAGTTTGCAAAAATGGCAATATATACCCTCGATTTATAAACTTTTACAAGTTTAGTCCTTTATATATAAAGTATATATAATTTAAACCTTTAACTTTGAAACTTGGCAAGATAGGTCCTTATAGTTATAACTTTGGAATAATGACATTTTCAGCCCCTCTAGTTATATATTTTAGAAAGTTATGATATATACCCATATGCATGAAAATATTTGCAAATCCTTCCTTGATCCTCCTTAGAACTTGATTCTTTGCTTTTATTCTGAGCTTAGGGACTTCACCCGACCTTCCTTGATCCTCCTTAGAACTCCAATTGTGTGTGTGATAGATTTTGAGGTGTGATTTAAATGAATGGGGGTGTTTTACTATTTGTAGGTGCGTAAACACCTTGGTGGCCAAGTTTGGTGTTTTGATTAGTGTCAAGGCTAGGATAGATGACTAAGGGTAGCTATGGTGATGACTCTTGAGGGATAGAGGTGTAGCTAAGCTTGATGGAAGGTTATGGTAAAGGTAGGGGGTAACGAGTAAAAAGGGGTGACAAGGAGGTGACAAGGCCAAACTTAGTGGCTAAGGGAGGTGATTGAGGTGCTTGGTTGCTTGCTTGTGACATGGTGGTGATGTCATAGAGGTGCTAGGGTGCTTGGTTGGGTTAAAAATGGGTCAAATGGATGTATAGTACATTTTTAAGCAATTAATCATTTAATTAAAAACACATGGGTTTAAGGATTCAAAGCTTCAAACAAGAGTTTATATATGATCTTAAGAGTATTATGAACATTCTAATACAGATTATAATCTTATTGAACAAGAACTAAGCTTACTTGAGATAAGAAATGGTCGGAAATGGGGGGTCTTTTCAGTGTTCGTGTACGCTGTCGAAAAAGAAGAAAACGACTTCAAGGGTTCCTTTTTCTTGATTCTTGGCTTCTATTATGAGCTTAGGGACTTCACTTGATCCTTCTTGGTCTGAGTTAAGACTCCATTGTTGTATATGATGAAATTTGAGGTGTGATTGAATGGTTGCTTGGATTCGGCTATATATAGGGGTGAAAACCCTTGGTGCCCAAGTTTTCTTGATGGCTAAGGGTCAAGAGCTGTAGATAGTGACTAATGAAGGCTAGATGGTGAGTATGGTGAGCTAGAAAAATAGCTAGGCAAGGTGGAAGGGTGTTGGAGGGGTTTATGAAGGTTCGGCTAGAAAGGGTGACAAGGAGGTGATGGAGGTGCTTGTAAGGTGCTTGGTTGGTTGCTTGAGGTGCTAAGCAAGCTAGCAAGGAGGTGACAAGGTGAGGTGCTAGCTAGTTTGGTTTAAAAATGGGTAAAAAGAAAGAAAAAGGGTGTCGGGTTTGTTTTATTTCAGGTTAGGGTTTAGGGTTTTAAAATGTGGATTAAGGTTAGGATTAGGGATAGATTAGGGTTTAGGATTAAGGTTTAGTGTTAAGATTAGGGTTAGGATTAAGGATTAAGGTTTAGTTTTAGGTTTAGGGTTTAGTTTTAGGTTTAAAGTAAAATTAGGGTTTTAGGGTTTAGGGTTTTAAATTAGGGTTTTAGGATGAATTAGGGTTTAGGTTTAAGGTTTAGAAGTCATGCATTAAGTGCTTGTACCTTGTGCTAAAGTGGTGGTAAAGTTTAAACATGGTTTAGGAGCTTAAATGACCTAATTAGGTTTTTAGGTATGATTAGCTTGTACATTGTGCTTTAGAAAGTTGTAACTTGATTTAGGAGGGAAAAGATATTCAAATATTGTGTATTGTACACTTGTACACATGCTTTGAATACTTGTACATTCATTTTATATGTATACATTACATATAATTAGGGTTTTGATATAAACGTTAACGTTTAATGCTTGTTTTGAAATAACGTTTTGAAAAGTACGTTAAATGGAGAATGTACTTGGTAAAATGATATTAAGATATAGACTTGACATATTAGGATGTTTACATGATGTAAACATAGATAGAGATGGCATTGATAGAGGTTGCGTGAGCTCGTTTACTTTAGAGATGCAAGTTATGTTGCATAATGAGATAAAGCAAAAATTTCCTTGTAAAAAGGTGGTATATATATAATAGATGGATATTACAGTGCATCTAATTTAATAGATGGATAATTACATTGATGAAAATTAATGGTTGTTATAATTTCCTCCTTCTTTCAGTCAAATTTCACTCCACTTGTTCGAAGGTTCCTTAAGAGTGGTGAGTTTAATCAGGACTTTGCAGGTGTTTTGAATACGGAAATTAGTGTTGGAGTTGAGCGTGGTTACGTATGGATCGTACCGATGAGGAGTTCAAAGAGTTATCTCATAGAGTTGATGGTTTCATTCCTGATGCTTAGGAAAAATTTGATGGAGTCGTGGCTGTTTTTTCTACTACTACTTTCCCCTTCTTGGACAAGGTATCTCAAAACTCAAAGAGTTCCTTGCATGACATTGCTAGGCTTGAACCTCACAAGGCAGTGCCTTCCCGTAAGACATCTTCTTCTACAATATCTTTGAGAGCTAATACCCAAGGTCAACACTCTACTTTATCATTCGAAACTTTCGGTCATACTAGCACTCTAGAGCATTTAAAGAAGAAGAAGTCAGTTGAACCAGTCTTGATTTGTAATTGTTTTTGTTTTGTTTATGTAAACGGCCTTGTATTTTGGGCTTTAAGTGCTTTCAAAGTAACTTTGGCTTTTAGAAGTGACTGTAACTTTATTAGCTTTTGATGAGGTATAGTCTCCCCCGAAACATCCGAAGGATAAAACTGGCTTGGATGCTTCTGCCAAACTAACATGGGCTAAACTAAACAAACGCTCCAGAGATGCTGACTTCTCAAAGGACAACTCAGGTCCAGAGTCACCACTAGAATTCCGGAGAAGCTGGTATGTCGAAGGACATATCAGGTTCGGACTTATTAGCTCCATCTTAATGCCGCATCATCAAAGGACAATCAGACAAAGGTACAGTCCTTGTGAAGGACCACTGTCCTTGAAGGGACACATAGCCGACAAGTTGTACCAAGAGAGAGCCCTACGGTTATGTCTTGTAGCGAATCCCAACTGTTATAAAGGGAGAGCTTATTTCCTCAGGACGACATACAACCCCTTTCTGGACCATACTTTACATTCTCCGTATTTATCTCACAATCATTGTACTTACTCTCACTCCGGAGTTGGTCCCTCGGACTCACTCTCGGGTGAGCTAACGGTGTTCTTTCTTATTTTTAAGCCTAGGAGACGAAGACAATGCTCTGGAGGAACCAGCTGAACTCGATCTTAATTTACCGTTGAGGTCACATTTTATCAATCTCAGCAAACCCACGTAAATTTACCTTAATATTATAGCGCCTGTCGTGGACTCGCTTCCAATCTACCCCGAAAGAAGGAGGCATGTTGACTCGCAGCCTATGGAGGAGGAATTTCAGGGAGCGGCGACAAGGGACGTAGGAAGCAAAACCCATGGGGCCTACCGAACCAGTCTTACAAACGCAAAAAACCCCTTCTCCTTCTCCGGCCCTCATCAAAGAAAACATTGATGTATTAAGAACCATGATCAAAGAGCATGACCTGCAAGCCAAGATGAAAGCCACACCAAGAAAACTTGCCTATGCTGATTATAACAAAGAAGCTCCGGTCGGGTCACTGGCCAAAGGATTTTCTGATCTATTTTCTCTCGAATCCTCCGGCACATCTGATACTCATAGACATACTCGCTCTACCATTAAAAGTTAAAAGACTCCCTCCAAGAATAAAGAGCCGACACACTTAAGAAGGTCAAGAAGGTTGAAAGACCGGAGCACAACCAAGGAAAGGGAAATAAGAGAAAGGTCCAAGTCCAAAAACTCCAAATATGAGGAAGGTTCGGATGACGCTTTTGAAGACCTGAATTCACCTTACAAAAGGCCTAAACCAACTCCTTTTACCCAAAGAATCACTTATTTTAAATATCATAAGAGGGCAAAACTTCCCCGGAACATCAGGGTATATAAAGGAAATAAAGATCCGGAGGACCATTTAGGTATCTTTTCAGCGGCAGCCGAGCAAGAAGAATGGCCGATGCCCATTTGGTGCAAAATGTTCTGTCAAACCCTAGGAGGAGCGGCACGAAACTGGTTCGATGACCTAGACCCTAAGAGTGTAGACAGTTTCAAGGAATAAGTCAGAATTTCTTGGAAGAACTTTCGCAACAAAAAAGATATGCTAAAGACCCCTGATATGTGTGAAAACACATATCCGTTTTATATCAAAAAGGACCCATAAAATACAAAATTGTGCTTAAAATGCTTGTATATTTCTTGTTTTATCTTTGTGATTATGTAGGTACGGATATAGC